>JAWNLU010001760.1:0-14570 GCA_035042165.1 Drosophila kuntzei
GCCGAATGCCAAACAATTTTTTTTTAATATTAGAATAATTCATATATTAAATGTAATAAATTTCGTCACAAAATTGGATATCAGAAATATAAGAGACAGTCCCAAACATCTAATCTGTAAGTTTGGTTAAGATATCTGAAGAAACAAAAAAGTTTTCCATACTAAAGGTTAATTTCATTCGATTATTCATATGGCAGCTATATGATATAGTAATCCGACTTTGACCAAATTTGGTCAGAATATAAGAGACAGTCCCAAACATCTAATCTGTAAGTTTGGTTAAGATATCTGAAGAAACAAAAAAGTTTTCCATACTAAAGGTTAATTTCATCCGATTATTCATATGGCAGCTATATGATATAATAATCCGACTTTGACCAAATTTGGTCAGGATGTAAGAGACAGTCCCAAACATATAATCTGTAAGTTTGGTTAAGATATCTTAACAAACAAAAAAGTTGTTCATACAAAGCAATTCCATGACCTTTTGACCTCGGGTGAACACACTTCCAGGTGGAATTTCACAAAACGCCGTCTTATTGCACGATCAAATTGTCTCAGCTATGTTGTGTGAAAATTTCAGCTCTTTCCCTTTAGCCGTTTGGCCTACACGTTGATGTGTCAGTCAGTCAGTCAGTCAGGACAAAGAGTTTTATATATATAGATATATAGATAAGCTTAGTGGATAATTGTAGTGTTTTGATCACAGTTATAGTGATAATTATATCACAACAATTTCTTAAACAAACTCGAAAAGTTTTGGTGGCGTTTTAAATAAAGAACAAGGGGGCTCCGCACCCTGCTTGCTTCGCTCGTCTATCCCCGGCTCGCTTCGCTCGAGGTGAGGTGCGGCTACAGTCGACAGTACTCTACCGTCGGATACCATGTGCCCATAGTCTTATATGCTGTTCAGTACGCCAAAGATTTGATGCCCTTGCGAGCGTTGTATTATTTTGTCGACTACTATTTCTAAAGATAGTTATATTATATAGTAAACCGACTTAAATAAAATTCAGTGGGGTTGTATACGACCCCGCCAGATGCATTATCTGTCAAGCTGGTTAAGAAAATTACTAATTTGGAGTTTTCAATGCACGGCAACGAGCAAACAGTAGTGCTCGAAAATGATCTTTTGTTCTCTCATGCAGCACAATGGATAGCACTCAGCTTTTGTCTTGCTGTATTGATAAATGTGACGTCACATGGCATTATGTATGTATGGACATATAAAATACATCAATAGCATATGATGCTAAAATGATATCGATAATGATATCGATAAGCAAAATCGCTGGAGTGTGCGGGCACACTGTCTTGCGCTCGCTTTACATATAAACAAACATATGCTGTCTCGCTCGCACATTGTATTGCAAATGCAAATATTGAATTAAAACCAATTCTTTAATATCTTTCCTATTTATGGGTCAATCGTTTTGAAACTTTCAGGGTCGTTTAATGGGCTTACTTCTCAACTGTTTGGTCAGTTAAGAATTGCTTTCTTAAAATTTGAGCCTGTAAATCGTTTTGTGTGATTTGTGGGCGAAGGCGGCGTGGCATCCAAAAATGGAAACAAACTTGACCTGCGTATGGTACCCAGCTACCTACATTCCAGTCTCTAGCTCTTATAGTCTCTGAGATCGACGCGTTCAAACAGACGGACGGACGGATATGGCCATATCGACTCGCCTGTTTATACTGATCAAGAATATATATACTTTATGGGGTCTGCCACGCCTCCTTCTGCCTGTTACATACATTCCAACGAAACCATTATACCCTTTTTTGCCCATTTTAATGGGCACAGGGTATAAAAAGCTAGAGCGATTTCGTGCTGATAATTTGAATAAAATTCGACAACTAAATTAATGTTCTTAAGTCTAGCTTACCTACGATGGCGAAGCGAGGCGAATTCGCTCTCAGAGCGAACAACGAAAGCTTTATTGCGCTCTCGCTTCGCCTTAAACTAACTTACACTAGACTTCATGAATTTCAAATACAAAAATAAAACTACAAAAGATAAAAAGGAATAAATGCGCCGAACTGCGCCAGCAAAAACTATGATTGCTTTTTGTTGTTTTTTAATTCTATTAACGCAATATTAATCGTCGATATGTATACAATAAGATGATATTTATCTTTTTTTTTGGCCGTTTTTGCCCCTTTCCTTGAAAAAACACATGTTCCATATGTTAAGTTTTGCTGAAAAATCTGATTTTTCTTAGAACAATAAGAGGAGGGGGTGAAGACAAGGTCAAATTAAAAAACAAGTCGGGGAGAAGGTGAGTTAAGACAAAGCCCATTCAAAAAACAAAAAAAAAAAGATTTTTTAAAATTATATTTTTCAGTTTTCCTCATATAAGGCGGTGAAGAAGGCGTGGCTCGATCGGTCCAAATTTGTTCTCAGATTTTACAAATGGTATGACCATAAAGTGTACCAAGTTTCAGGTCTGTAACTACATTATTCTAATTTCTGCCAAGATGTTTGGATACTGGACCACTGTGCAATGCTACTATGCCAACAATTCAATTCCGTTTTTTTAATTTTTTTTTTTTTTTAAATAAGTCTTTTTAAAGACTGCGTTTCACACTCTCAAATGTGTTTGAAAACTCTGTAGAGTGAAACGCACTCTTAAAAAAGTCTTATTAAAAAAACATTGACATAGTAGCATTTGTTTGCTTTTACACTGCTCTCTATGCATATCATTTTTTTTGTCTTTATTTGTATCTTTTGTCGCTTACTTCTTAATTAATTTTTCTGCAAGTAATTAAAAATGCCAACGGCTCACATTGTCGTGGCCAGTTTTAGTTGCTTCGGTTGTGCAATGCAGAAAGTATGCAGCGGGAAATAAATTAAGCGCCCTGGACGGCAATGTAAAAGTATTTCAATATTTAATATTAAAGACCCTGTACGTTTAAGTAAATTCGTATTCAAATAAACGTGTAATGGTTTTACTTCCAACTTGTTTTTATTTCGATGATAAGGTATGTGCAGAGTAAATTATTTATTTTACAAGTTTGTTATATCGCTTTTGAACATTTTTATTTTGAAGGGTATACGTATAAATACCCTTAGGTTTTAATCCTCGAGGAAGCGTCACGGAATCCGCTCGGAATGTTCCTTTACTCTCGAGGAATCATTGAGGGATTTGTATTAAAAGCGTCGAGGAATATAACAGAATTATTTCCCAGTATTTTTATACTTTTAAGCAGGGTATCAAACCGAAACAAATATATAAGTTTCAGTTACGGTTTCGGTTATGTTTGTATTTTGGTTTTCGGTTACCGGTTACAAAAAATCTTTGTTCATCGGTTTCGTAACGGTTACCGGTTTCTTGTAATTTTCGGTTTTGAAATACGAGTAATGTCTGCAAACAATTTTAATAGTGACTGAAAAATTTTTTTTCGAAAATCTCTTTTTGAAAGTTGCTAAAAATTACTACTTTTTCCTCGATTTCATAGAAATTGTTGAAAATTTTTTTGCAGTCACTATTAAAATTTTTTTAAGCCCTGGGAAAAAAGCAAAAAAAAAGTGGTTTTTTAATTTAACATAAATAAGAAATTTTCAATGGGTACTTAATGGGTTAAGGAAAGTTTTGTATCATTCAAACGGAATTTGAATGACTTTTCCATTGATGCCAAAATTTTCGTTAAATTTAAATTAAGAGAAAATTCAACTTATAATTTTGTCAAAATATGTGTGCCCACCAGTGTACATGCAAACATCTGAAAAGAGCAACGAAATTTCCTATTTCGTCTTCGTTTGAGTACGAATTTCGTTGTGAATTATTATGAATCCCTTGAGGAACAAAATTAACTATAGAACATTAAATTCAATCATATTCATTAGGGGCAATAATCGTTTTTAGACCCCGTACTTAAAAAAAGTACAGGGGTCTATTAAGTTTTTTTCAAAAAAAATGTGCGTAACAGGCAAAAGGAGGCGTGGCAGAGTACATAAAGTATATATATTCTTGATCAGTATCAACAGCCGAGTCGATTTAGCCATGTCCGTCCGTCCGCCCGTCCGTCTGTTTGAACGCAACGATCTCAGAGTCTATCGATCAGCTATCATATAGCTGCCATCAGAATGATCGCTCGAAAATCAAGTTTTAGTAAAAAAAACTTTTTGTTTTTTAAGATATCTTAACCAATCTTACAGAATAAGTATCTGAGTTGGTCCTCTACATCCTGACCAAAGTTGGTTCAAATCGGTCAACTATATGAACGATCGGTCGAAAATCAAGTTTTAGTATGAAAAACTTTTTGTTTTGTGAGATATCTTATATCAATCTTTCATATTAGGTATCTGGGTTAGTCGTCTACATCCTGACCAAAGTGGGTGTAAATAGGTCAACTATATCATATAGCTGCCATAGGAACAACCAGTCGACAATTTAATACAGCGCTCTTCAAAGGCATCAAGTCTTCGGAGTGCCAAGCAGCATCTAAGTGACTTGGCTCAGGGTATCCGACAGTCGAGTACACTCGACTGTAGCCGCACAGGGGGTGGAGTCCCCTTGTTTTTAATTTGTTTTGATTTTTATACCCTGAGCCCATCAAAAACGGGGAAAAAAAGGTATAATGTTTTCGTTGGAATGTATGTTACAGGCAGAAGGAGGAGTGGCAGACCCCATAAATCTAAGCTAAGCTAAGACGGCAAAGACGGAATGATCTGTCCGTCTGTTTGAGTGCGTCGATATCAGAGACTGTAATAGCTAGAAACTTCAAATTTGGTAAGTAGGTTCATGTATACCGTACGCAGATCAAGTTTGTTTCTGTTTTTGGATCAGACCACTATATATAGCTGTCATAGGAATGATCAGTCGAAAATCAAGTTTTAGTATGAACAACTTTTATGTTTTCCGAGATATCTCAACCAATCTTACGGAATATGCATTTAAGTTATTCTTATACATCCTGACCGAAAATAGCTCAAATCGGACGACTATCACTGCGGATGATAGTCCGCGCTATTGACGAAAGCAGCACGAAGTATGCAAAAGGCGACTAGCAATATATACACTAAGAATGGAAAATTTGCTATGACTGTCCGATCAGGTCGAGTTATATACCGATCGAAAGGTAAGACGTTAACAAACAAAAGTGCTACTAAGACTTTTGGTAACTCACCTGGTTCGTACGATATGGGAGTGTCAGTGGGAGAGCCAACATTTTAATGATTGCAGCTAGTGGGGCCGCTGGAGCCTTTTAGTTCAATTTTATAATTTTTAAAAATTCTTATCAAAAAAATGAATGGTACTTTGATCATTCCAATCCGACATTTGGTTCAAAATATATATTAATTTGAACTTTTTTGTTTATTATGATATCTCATTTGACAGAATATGCATTTAAATTGATCTTATACATTATGTCCAAATTTAGTTCAAATCGGTCATTTATATCATATATCTCTCATAGGAACGATCGGTCAAAAATCAAGATGTATGTTTCTCAAGATATCTCAACCAATTTGTCAGAATATTCATTTTAGTTGGTTTTTTATATTATGATCAAATTTGGATCAAATCGGTCCATTATATCAAATAGCTGCCATGGAACGATCGGTCAAAAATCAAGTTTTAGTATGAACAACTTTGTTGTTTTTTGAAATATCTTGATCACAATGTTAACATGAGCGTTTCGGTTGTGTTTATACTTATATCCTGACCAAAATTGGTTGAAATCTGTTTAGTATATCATATAGCTGACCCATTTAATTTTTATTTGAAGTAAGCATTTCAATAATTTTCTATCAAAGTAACAATGTCAGAAGCATATAATATTTCAAAAATTTCTGATATCTTTCAAAAAAAACTTCTTAACAAAGTAAAAGGCCAAAATCGTCGTACTGAAATCTCCTCGAGGGTGCCGACTGGAAATAGCGCTATGTGCTCTGGTTTTATAATTGACAAGGTATATGGAATCGACTCTTGGTCATGGTACTGAGGTATATTTCTAAAAACACTTACACCTTTTAGAAAGTTTTAAATTCAAACTCATAAGCAATTGCAAAACTTTCTGATATCAGATAAAAAACCTCTACACGAGGTAAAAGCCTTGTGGCGAAAACGTATTCTAGCCCCAAAATTTCTGATATCCAATTTTGTGACTAAATTTATTACATTTAAAATATGAATTATTCTAAAATAAAAAAAAGTTTGGCATTCGGCACATTGCGAAAAAAAAATTACGATTCCTCATACCTTAAAATAACTTTAAAGCGCAGTGGCGAATGCCAAAAATTTTTTAGACCCCGTCTATTAAGTATGTTTAAAAAAAAAAATTTGCGTAACAGGCAGAAGGAGGCGTGGCAGACCCAATAAAGGATTTATATTCTTGATCAGCATCAACAGTCGAGTCGATATAGCCATGTCCATCCATAAAAATCGAGATCTCAGAGACTATAAAGGCTAGAGACACCAAACTTGGTATGTAGGTTCATCTATATTGCAAGCAGATCAACTTTGTTTTAGAATTTTGCCATGCCCCGTTGAACGCCCCAAAATCAAAATTAAAAATTTCATATCTAAATTACAAGAACAATTTGAAAGCTAGATAGTTCACATTTTGCTTAGATGAAGCGTGATTAGTCCACAATCTATGTAGAAAATTTCATTGCGATCGGATGGTAAATAGCAAAGATATTAAAATACTAAGTTAAGCTGTTTAATTGGTCGCAGGTTCGACAGATGATTTTGATTAATGTTATGTTGTCATGTGTGTGTGTGTGTGTGTGTGTTCCAATTTTCCTCCGTCGACTTCAGCTCGACTACCTTGTGCAGTGGTACAGTACGTGCTCCGGGTCCTCACTCATATTTGGACAATTCGGAAACTCCTGGCTGTCCTCGTGAAAGTTCACATCTCCCCCGCTTCTGTCCAACCAGTCCACCACATTTGGGATAAGCCGATGCGTCCATCGCCCATTATTGGCGGTGTCCCATCTTACTTGCCACGTAATTAGCGGTGCCTGCCTCTCCGAACTTCTTATCGCACCCACTGATACGCCGCTGTCCATCTCATTGCGTGCCAGGTAAATCTCTCGCATCTCAGTTGCCAGGATATCCACTGGTATCATACCCGCCAATACCAAGGCTGCCTCATGCGATACAGTCTTGAAGCCTGAAATGACTCGCAGAGCGCAGAGTCTGTACGGTGCTGAGAGCTTCCTACGGAGACTCTTGTTACCCTCGACGGCTTTTGCCCAGATCTGCGCTGCGTACAGAAGGATGGATGCAACCACCCTTGCCAGGAGCAGTCGTCTTCCAACCTTCGGTCCACCAATGTTCGGTAGTATTCTCGAAAGAGCTCCCTGCATCCTCGACGCCTTCTTCACAACGTACTCCACATGGGGACGGAAACTCAGGCGGTTATCCAGCAAAACACCCAGGTACTTGATGTACTCCATCGACCTGATTGTTGTCTCCACCTTTTTCCTGCTTGTAATCAGAACTGCCTCCGTTTTGTGGCTTGCCAAATCGAGTCCCTCCTCATCCATCCACCCAGCTCGGATTGCTGCACTTGTGGCCGCCTCCACTGCTCCAACCTCTTTGGCCACCACGACCAGTGCCAGAGTCTGTGTGTGTGTGCGTGTGTGCGTGTGCGTGTGCGTGTGCGTGTGCGTGTGTGTGTGTGTGTGCGTGTGCGTGTGCGTGTGTGCGTGTGTGCGTGTGCGTGTGTGTGTGTGTGTGTGTGTGTGTGTGTGTGTTTTTTTTTTTTTTTTTTTTTTTTTTTTTTTTGTATAGGGGGGAAAGCATTAAAAGCCGAAAAGTGTGGGACTTGCACCCACTAAAACCACCCCTACTCTCCGTTTCCCTCTCGCGGAACCACCGCTAAGTATTACCTCACGAGGGGGAGATGGCGTGAAAGCCTCTTCTAGAATCTCATCTAGAGTTTGAGTTCGAATTGCGCTGTCTTTCAGCGCGACGCAAGGATTTCATTATTTCTGCTGCCATGTGGGTTACAGCAACCCAATTGTTTTGCGAGCTAAGCAGGATATCTATAAAGTCAGTGACTATAAAGGGCCTCCCAATTCTTAGGCTTAGCTCTTCCCGTTCAGCAGAAAATGTAGGACAGACAAAAAAGACATGCTCTGCGTCTTCAATGACCCGCGCACAGTGTGTGCAAAACGGGTCCGTCTCGTGTCTAAATTTATATAAATATGATTTAAAACACCCATGTCCCGTCAGTATCTGAGTCAAGTAGAAGTCGGTTTGCCCGTGTTTCCTACTCACCCACGGCCGTATGTCCGGGACGATGCGCTTCGTCCAGCTGCCGTTGGTAGTAGCTCTCCATCTCTCCTGCCATCTCGCCATCGTCACGTCTCGTCTGGAAGCTGGAGTTCCGTTGCACCTGGCCTCTTCGGCTAGCAGATCAAGTGGGACCATCCCAGCAAGCACCAGGGCTGCGTCGTCGGAAACCGTGCGAAAGGCGCTGAGTACTCTCAGAGCACAAGTGCGATATGCTGCCTTACACGTTTTGCTGTACGCCGTGACTGCCATTGCCGATGCCCATACTGGTGCTGCATACAGAATTATTGAGCGGACTACATTGGCAATCAGCCACCGACTTCGCTGTCGTGGACCTCCGATATTTGCCATTATGCCAGTTAATGCTGTCGTCGCCTTTGCCGCTTTCTTTGCCGTGTACTCCAGATGGTACTTGAAAGTCAGCCTATGGTCAAGCTGCACTCCAAGGTATTTTATTGCCGGTTTTGAAGCTATAGTGCAGCCGGCAACTTCTATTGTGGCAACTTCAATAGCCTTCCTGCTACTTATCAGCACAGTTTCTGTTTTGTGGGCCGCAAGGGACAGGGAATTGTTCTCCAGCCAATCTATGACGCGAACAATTGCCATGTTTGTTCTGGTCTCGACGTCTCCTAGCTCCTTCGCCACTGTGATGATTGCTATATCATCCGCGAAGCCAACGATGCGGGTGCCATGTGGCATGGGCAATCGTAGCACAGCGTCATACATGACGTTCCACAGCGTTGGGCCCAGCACTGATCCTTGAGGGACTCCACCCGTGATCTTGTGCTGCATTCGTCCATTGGAGGTGTCGAACAGCAAAACTCGGTCACTGAAGTAGCTGCATATCAGGCTTACGATGTACTCAGAGATCCTCAGCTGGTGCAATGCTCTGACTATGGATGACCAGCTTGCCGAGTTAAAAGCATTGCGCACATCCAATGTTGTGATAAGGCAGTACTGCTTTTTTCCACCTTTCCAGCGTTCTCCCTCTATAGCTTTACTAGCTATTTCCACCACGGCATTAATGGCGTCGATTGTACTCCGCTTTTTCCGAAAGCCATATTGCCAGTCGGAAATGCCTCTCCTTGCGTCTAGCTCTTCTTCCAGCCTGTTGCAGATAATGCGTTCAAACAGCTTCCCGACGACATCGAGCATGCACAAGGGCCTGTAGGCAGACGGGTCATCGACATTAACTCCTTTTGGAAGAAGCACCAACCGTTGCAGCTTCCATCTCCTCGGCACTATCCGCTGTCTTATGCAAGCATTATAGAGGTTCGCAAAAAGGGTTGGGTGAGTTGCTGCAATAACCTTGACTACCCTAGAAGGTACTCCGTCTGGACCTGGCGCTTTGTTGGCTTGTATGCGTGATGCTGCTTCTAGTATTTCAGATGACTCTGTATACCTCGGTGCTGTGTGCACTGTGCCTGCCGTGAGGTTGGCGTGAGGGTGCTCCGGAAAAAGGGTTGTGACGATGGATACCAGCTGTTCCGGGTCAGTGGGCATTGGACGCCTTGCCAGCTTACCCATTACCACCTTGTATGCCGTCCCAAAAGGTTTCCCGTCTGCTTCAGCACATAGGTTTTTCCAGCATTTGGATTTACCGCGTTTGATCGCCTTGTTAAGTACAGCACGCTTCTCTCGATAGGTTTCCAGCAGCTGCATGAAGTTGGGTCTTCCTCTTGATCTTTGTTGAATACGTCTCGCAGCCAAACACTGCCTCCGAGCTTCGGCGATGCCTGCGCTCCACCAGTGAACCGGCTTGCGGCCGTTTCCACCTTTCCTCTTCTGCAACATTGAGGCGTCACAGGCTCGTTTTATTGCCAAGGCGGTATTTTCTGCATATTCATCAGCATCCTGACTGACCTGAATCTGCGTATTTTCCAACATGATAAGGAGGGCTCCTTCATCCAGCGTCTCGTGAGACCAACTAGAAAAGCTCGGCTGTCTCGTCCGATGCATGCTTGATCCGATGGTGTACAGAATCGCTTGGTGGTCGCTATGCGTATACAGGTTGGACACCGCCCACCTGGCATTCCGAGCTAGACATGCGCTAGCGAACGTCAGATCTATCACTGATCCTCTACCTGCCTTAGTGTAGGTGTGCGTGTTGCCTGAATTCAACAGAGATACGTTGAGCGTTGCAAATGCATCAAGGAGTAGCCTTCCCCTTGGGGAGGTTCGAATACTACCCCATTCGGTGGCCCATGCATTAAAGTCTCCAGCAATGATTACTGGCGACCGTGCTCTCGCGTCAACTACGATGTCATCCAGAATTTCGGCGTATTCTGTGATCGGAATACTGGGCGCAATATAGCAGCTATATATACAGATTCCATTACATTTAGCTCGCACAAATCCCCTCGACCTGCTCTGCTCTCTAATTTGGAATGCAGGATTAGCACAACTCCAGATCGCTGCTCCAACACTGTGATTCTGTAGCCAACTTCCATCCTGCTTCGACCTGTGAGGCTCGCACAAGATGGCTATATCGATGTCCTTCTCGCGCACTGTTTGCATTAGCAAATCCTGCGCTGCTCTGCAGTGGTTTAAGTTAAGCTGCAGAAACTTAATTTCTTAATTCGTTAACTGCCTTCGTGTAGAACGGGCAGCCCTTACTTAAAGTATGGTGTCCCGTTTTTTGAGCTCCAGCTCTAGTGCAGAGTATACAGCATGCACTGTTTTGGCAATCTTTGGATGGATGGCCCTCTCCACCGCAGTTGAAACAGCTTTTGGACGCGTCGTGTTTGTTTCTGCACCGGGCAGCCGTGTGTCCAAATTCAAGGCACTTATAACATCTGCGTGGGTCGACCATATTGCGAATGCTGCACATTGCCCATCCTATACGGATTTCTCTCATCATTAGCAATGTGTTTGCAACTTCCTTTGAGAGAAACAACGATGCTGTTTGCGTGCCACGGTAGCCTTTACGTAGCTTAGGCGCCGACTCTACTGGTAAGTCGCCCTCGATGTGTTTGAGCACCTCCAGTGTAACATCGTCCGCTGTTGCCCATTCAGGAAGATCTCTAATCTCTACTCGTACCTTCTCCGAGATCACCTTTACCTCTGCTGTCTCACCCAGTGCTTTTTGTACAGCCTCGTGCAGCTTCGCTGTGGCTTCATCAGCAGCCTTGCTCATCTGCAAAAGAACTTCGCCTGCAGCAGTACGCCGTACACCACGTACATTCTCCTTGAACTGCTGTAGCTCGTTGCTGGTCTGCACAGACGCTAGGACTTTGGCATAGTCAGCCGCATCTTTGCATTTGACCAGTATAGCGTCTGGTCGGTTCTTGCGCCTAGGAGCTGGCCTTGCTTTGGGCATGACCTTCTGCCATTTTGGTTTGCTTCTATCTGCGGCTGGAAGTTTCTCTGCGTGACCACTATTGTCCGCCGCATTTGCCGCTACTTGGCTATACGTCGGGCCTCGGGCGTCTGGCGTGCGCTTGGTTCCACTTTTTGGGGGCTGATTCTTCTGTTTATTACTGCTTGTTGTCTTAGCAGTCGATTTCTCGTATGGTTGCAGGGATGGGGTCGTCTGGGACGCATTATCTGCACTATCACACTTAGAGGGGCGAGTCTCCGATCCAGTTCCCTTCTCCAGTAGTCCAGCGCTGATCTCAACTTGCAACTGCTTCATACGTGCAAATGAGTCTCTGTTTGCCTGCGTAACGTGTCTGGCCGCCTTTGGTCTAAATACATGTATTAGACTCTCAATGAGCACGCCCAGCTCCTCCGTTAACTCAAGCACGCTCTTTTGCGTTTTTGACTTCTTCGGTGCTGCATTTGGCGAGATCCCTGGACTGTTATCCTCCCTGCTCCTTTTAGGTGTATCCGCGTTGTCTTCAGTATTAAACTGAGACATAGATACTGTCCCTCCAGGCGGTGCAGATGCTGGCCCACCTTGCGGTGGCGTTCTTCCTATCTTTGGGCGCAAGCTGAAGTTGGAAAGAAGCTCAGCTTCCATCCTTTCCACATCTTGGATACCGCTCATATCCAGATGGATATCCACAGATGATGATAGTGGGTATTCTTCTTTGTAGGTTAGTTATTTAAAATTTCTTAATTTAGTTATTTTTATTATATTTTATTATAATTATTATAATTATTATAATTATTATAATTATTATAATTATTATAATTATTATAATTATTATAATTATTATAATTATTATAATTATTATAATTATTATAATTATTATAATTATTATAATTATTATAATTATTATAATTATTATTATTATTATTATTATTATTATTATTATTATTATTATTATTATTATTATTATTATTATAATTATTATAATTATTATTATAATTATTATAATTATTATAATTATTATTATTATTATTATTATTATTATTATTATTATTATTATTATTATTATTATTATTATTATTATTATTATTATTATTATTATTATTATTATTATTATTATTATTATTATTATTATTATTATTATTATTATTATTATTATTATTATTATTATTATTATTATTATTATTATTATTATTATTATTATTATTATAATTATAATAATTATAATAATAATAATAATAATTATAATAATTATAATAATTATAATAATTATAATAATTATAATAATTATAATAATTATAATAATTATAATAATTATAATAATTATAATAAAATATAATAAAAATAACTAAATTAAGAAATTTTAAATAACTAACCTACAAAGAAGAATACCCACTATCACCATCTGTGGATATCCATCTGGATATGAGCGGTATCCAAGATGTGGAAAGGATGGAAGCTGAGCTTCTTTCCAACTTCAGCTTGCGCCCAAGGATAGGAAGAACGCCACCGCAAGGTGGGCCAGCATCTGCACCGCCTGGAGGGACAGTATCTATGTCTCAGCTTAATAATACTGAAGACAACGCGGATACACCTAAAAGGAGCAGGGAGGATAACAGTCCAGGGATCTCGCCAAATGCAGCACCGAAGAAGTCAAAAACGCAAAAGAGCGTGCTTGAGTTAACGGAGGAGCTGGGCGTGCTCATTGAGAGTCTAATACATGTATTTAGACCAAAGGCGGCCAGACACGTTACGCAGGCAAACAGAGACTCATTTGCACGTATGAAGCAGTTGCAAGTTGAGATCAGCGCTGGACTACTGGAGAAGGGAACTGGATCGGAGACTCGCCCCTCTAAGTGTGATAGTGCAGATAATGCGTCCCAGACGACCCCATCCCTGCAACCATACGAGAAATCGACTGCTAAGACAACAAGCAGTAATAAACAGAAGAATCAGCCCCCAAAAAGTGGAACCAAGCGCACGCCAGACGCCCGAGGCCCGACGTATAGCCAAGTAGCGGCAAATGCGGCGGACAATAGTGGTCACGCAGAGAAACTTCCAGCCGCAGATAGAAGCAAACCAAAATGGCAGAAGGTCATGCCCAAAGCAAGGCCAGCTCCTAGGCGCAAGAACCGACCAGACGCTATACTGGTCAAATGCAAAGATGCGGCTGACTATGCCAAAGTCCTAGCGTCTGTGCAGACCAGCAACGAGCTACAGCAGTTCAAGGAGAATGTACGCGGTGTACGGCGTACTGCTGCAGGCGAAGTTCTTTTGCAGATGAGCAAGGCTGCTGATGAAGCCACAGCGAAGCTGAACGAGGCTGTACAGAAAGCACTGGGTGAGACAGCAGAGGTAAAGGTGATCTCGGAGAAGGTACGAGTAGAGATTAGAGATCTTCCTGAATGGGCAACAGCGGACGATGTTACACTGGAGGTGCTCAAACACATCGAGGGCGACTTACCAGTAGAGTCGGCGCCTAAGCTACGTAAAGGCTACCGTGGCACACAAACAGCATCGTTGTTTCTCTCAAAGGAAGTTGCAAACACATTGCTAATGATGAGAGAAATCCGTATAGGATGGGCAATGTGCAGCATTCGCAATATGGTCGACCCACGCAGATGTTATAAGTGCCTTGAATTGGGACACACGGCTGCCCGGTGCAGAAACAAACACGACGCGTCCAAAAGCTGTTTCAACTGCGGTGGAGAGGGCCATCCATCCAAAGATTGCCAAAACAGTGCATGCTGTATACTCTGCACTAGAGCTGGAGCTCAAAAAACGGGACACCATACTTTAAGTAAGGGCTGCCCGTTCTACACGAAGGCAGTTAACGAATTAAGAAATTAAGTTTCTGCAGCTGAACTTAAACCACTGCAGAGCAGCGCAGGATTTGCTAATGCAAACAGTGCGCGAGAAGGACATGGATATAGCCATCTTGTGCGAGCCTCACAGGTCGAAGCAGGATGGAAGTTGGCTACAGAATCACAGTGTTGGAGCAGCGATCT
>JAWNLU010001785.1:0-84543 GCA_035042165.1 Drosophila kuntzei
TTTTGGAAAACTTCCACATGACTGAGAGCGACTACAACTATTTATTTAGTTTAGTGGAGCCACATTTGATGTCGAAGAGGAACTCACGCCCCGATGCAATTCCACTGAAAGCAAAGTTCCCATTGTCCTTGAGTGAGTTTACTAAAATTATATATATACGTATATATATACATGTATGAATTTATTGTCAAACGTTTGTTTTATTATAATGCTTGCATCTGGAGGTTTGCAACGCCACATCGCCTCGTCCTACCGGATTAGCAAGCAGCACTTGGGAAGGACCATTGATTTGGTCTGCAATGGCATCTATAATGCGCTGTCCGGTGAATTTCCGAAGTGGAACACGGAAAATATGTTGAAGTGGGCCGAAGGTTTCGAAAAGCAGTGGAACTTCCCAAACTGAATTGGCGCAATAGATGGCTTTTTATAATTACAAAGTAAGTGACTGTTATTTTATATTCATCCTCAACAATAACTCGACTCAACACTCGATTGTGCTTATGGCAGTGTGCGACGCATCATATCGATTCACATTTATCGATGTGGGTGCGTACGGAAGCAAGGGAGATATGAATGCCTTCTCTCACAGCAAACTAGGAAAGGCATTGCTGGCTGGAGGTCTGGAGTTTTCGGGAAACTCCTTGATCAATGGCGTTACCACTCCCTACTTTATTGTAGGAGATGATGCGTTTCCGCTGAGCACGCGTATTATGAAGCCATACGGAGCTAGAGGCTTGACGACAGATGAGCGGATATTTAATTATCGTATAAGTAGAGCTCGCCGTTGCATAGAGAATGCATTTGGTATTCTCTGCTCCAGGTGGATGGCCGTGCAACGAACTCTGTTGTGCAAGCCAGACAGAGCACAGAAAATTGTTGCAGCTTCCTGCTCTCTGCACAATTTTTTGATGCGCACCGCTGCACAGTCGTATGTGCCAACTAATTTGGAAGGACTCCAATATACGACTCTTGCCGAGCTTCCATCTTTCCGAGGACGCTGCCAGGACTATCCCAAATTTGTCAGGGACAACATAAAGGAGTACGTAAACTCTCCGAGTAGCTCCGTTTCTTGGCAACAAGAAGCTGCTGGTGTTCAAACACAAACCATATAAAAAATTAAAAACAAATTCATAATATTTTTTGTTTTTATTACAAGATAATACACACATATATTATATAATATATTGGAAAGATTTATTTATTTAGTTATTTATTTTATCATTAATCATTTTCCGATATTTCCACATCACTTGAGTCATTTCTTCTTCGGCTGGTCTGGTAAGTTTTGCGTCCAACTTCTTCATTTCACCAAGTTCAATCTGCCAGTAGGATGTTGCACTTGAACTCTCACAAGTACCATGAAGTCATTTTGACTGCCGACTAGCTGCCACAATGTTTCAATCATCTTGTTCGATGGTTTCTCCGGATTCACCTTTTTCTCCTTGTCTGGTTTATCCTTTGTTGACTTAGTCATCTGTTTTTCAAAATAAAAAAATTTTTTATATCAATTATTTGTATTATATTAGAATTTGGACTTACATACGAATAAGATGACGATGCGCTCATGTTAGTTTCATGATGACCATCATCAAAATCAACTATACTACAAAAAGAGTTTGACTTTTGTGTCGGAGACTCTTCCCAATCGAAATAATTGTAGTACTCGCTTTTTGGATGGCCAGTTTGATCGAGTGCACTGCTCAACGTACTGCAAGAAAAAGCACAACATTTATATTCATATTAATTATAATAAGATTATTTCTACTTACCGCCTTTGGGACGACAGATAGGGCAGAAACGCCATGTAGGGAGCTAATTCCCACTCCATCTTGCCGTTATCTTTGGGCTGCTCCGGTCCCAGACCACCGTGGCTGCCACTCTTGCGCTTACTGCCTGCCTTGCAGTGGTATCGATAGCTATCGCGAAGCGACTTCCTCGCAGCCTTCACGTCATCAACTGAAATAAAAATGACCAATTCATTGATGTTTTACAAATTTACCAATCAACGAAAACTTACCACTTCTGTTGAGGTGCTCAGCTACACTCTCCCATGCAGTCTTCAAAAAAATGGCATCAAAATGCTTCTTGTCGGTCAAATCATACAGTATACGGTGTTTCTCCACCTCCTGAATCAAATTAATTTTGTCCTGCGTTGTAAACTGGTCCAGGCGTCCCTTTTTCACTTTTTGCTCATTTGTCGACATCTTTTTTAATTTGTTGCTCTTCTTCTTCTTCATTGTTGTCAAACCTTCGGCCCACTTCAACATATTTTCCGTGTTCCACTTCGGAAATTCACCGGACAGCGCATTATAGATGCCATTGCAGACCAAATCAATGGTCCTTCCCAAGTGCTGCTTGCTAATCCGGTAGGACGAGGCGATGTGGCGTTGCAAACCTCCAGATGCAAGCATTATAATAAAACAAACGTTTGACAATAAATTCATACATGTATATATATACGTATATATATAATTTTAGTAAACTCACTCAAGGACAATGGGAACTTTGCTTTCAGTGGAATTGCATCGGGGCGTGAGTTCCTCTTCGACATCAAATGTGGCTCCACTAAACTAAATAAATAGTTGTAGTCGCTCTCAGTCATGTGGAAGTTTTCCAAAAACTCTTTTGGTCAAGTCTTTAGCTTTATATTTAGAGTTTATGCCAAAATATCGGGATTTTTTACCATGGTGCACTGTAAGTAAATGGCCTAAGTAGAAACACGTCACTTTTTGGATGTAAATGAATTTATATTTCAACTTAATTTTATTTTTTTCAACGATCCTTTGCCTCATCCAAATAGATTCGCCGTCATAGTGTTGTAGACCCCTTGGATTTCTTTGGTTTCGATTCACCAGGAAAGCTAACCATTATCAACCATAGCTGCAGCTATAATCCCTCTTCCGAACGTCCCGCCCGGACCTCATCAACATTGCTCTTGCGCCCGCACTAAAATTGCACTGTTCAATATTTTATTGTTGATTTTGATTCATAAGCATTCAGGCCAGTTCATATCAACTATTAAAAATCTTTAGTACATTATGACTTTTGCTGTTAAAGCTAAGGCCTCACCACTAAAAAATACTGTTCGCAAGGTGTCAACTTCATATAAAAAATAAACAGTGTCGAAGAGCAAGATAAATTATTTCGTTTTTTTTTAGCTGGTGCGATCCTCAGCAATGCCATCAAACAGAGTTGCCAGATAAGGTGCGGCGTTCTTCAAGACATTTGGCAACGGCTGGTATTTCTTTGACTACTTGTAAAAATATATGTCTGTTCAATATTTTGACTTTTTGGAAGATAAAGAGAACGCAAGAATAAAGGAGCAAATCAATCTTAAGTACAACGCAGGATAAGATTTATTTAATAATAATAGAAGTGGAAAAGTGCTTAATATTGTACAATTTGACGAATAAAACTAATTTTGATACAATTTGTATGCAGTCGGCATAGGAGAGTGTTGCTAAGCACAATAGCGCAAAAAGCATTGAGCATTGAGGACGTTCATCGCTGCTTTTGCTGTCATCTCTATAGCTAAATAAACTTCCCACTTTGTAAATCTAAATTGTCTTAAGGCCTGACTCCAGTAACTTAAAATTCCTTGTCAGGAATTTGACAATTATTTCGTGTGTTTGTGGAACATAACTAAAACAGTGTGACCAAGCACCTAATAATAAGGAAATGTTTACCTAAAACTGGCATATTTTTGACCATTCACCAAAAACGTACATGGTCACTCTGACAAATCAGCTGTGCTCTATAAACAAACAGTGCAAATATAAAGAAAAATAAAAACTATTTAAAATTAGCTCTGATGATGAAGCTATTGTGGCAAAAGAAAAAGTATCGGTTATCTGCCAAAGGCATGGGCGTGCCTCGACTGCTTTTATTAATGCAATTTTCTCCTCGCGTTGAAAACTCAAGTCTTTTTTGTTTTGTTTTGCGCACAGCACCTTGACTCTTCATGTTTGACATTTGAATGAGTCCACCAGGAAAAATTGCTAAATATATTTTCCTGATAGACTCATCAGCTGTTCTCTCAGTCCACACATGCTATCGATATGCCAAATATCGATATGAATTTGTGGATTTCGTTCAAGTTGCTGGATACACACTAAAGGAAAACGAAAACTAAAAATTCCTGCCAAAGTTTTTTTTATATGAAGTTTGACAGGAATTTTTAGTTTCGGGTCTGCTGGAGAGACGCCTGCTTCGCTCGCATACCCCCGGCTTGCTTCACTAGTGGTGAGATGCGGCCTAAGTCGAGCCTACTCGACAGTAGGATACCCTGTGCCCAGGCACGCCGAAGATTTTAAGCCCTTGCAGAGCACTGTATTATATTTTCGACTGACTGTTCCAACGAGAGCTATATGATATAGTTAACCGATTAAAAGCAAATCCGGTCAGGACGTACAAGTCAAAAGAATATTCAACATCAGCGAGTTCGAATGAGATATCTCTAGAAGCAACAACAATTTTTACACTAATCCTTAATTATCGACCAATCGTTCATTGGACAGCTATATGATATTGAAGGCACGTCTAAAAGCCCTTGTTTTGCAAAGTGCTCCGGTAAAATTATACAGGTGAAAAAAGGTTTTTATACCCTGGTATAGTGTATAATGGTAAAGGGTATAATGTGCTTGGCAGAATGTATGTAACAGGCAGAAGGGGCTTGGCAGACCCCTTAAAGTATATATATTCTTATCATTATCAACAGCCGAGTCGATTTAGCCATGTCCGTCTGTCTATCTGTCCGTCTGTTGGAACGCGTCGATCACAGAGACTATAAGAGCTAGATAATTTGGAATGTAGGTTCCTATATACCGGGCGCTGATCAAGTTTGTTTCTATTTTTAGATCGGACCACTATATCATATAGCTGTCATAAGAACGGCCGGTCGAAAATGCAGTTTCAGTATGAATAACTTTTTTGTTTTCTGAGATATCTCAGCCAATCTTACAGAATAAGCATCCGGATTGGTACTCTACAGTCTGACCAAAGTTGGTTCAAATCGGTCAACTATATCATATAGCTGTCATAGGAACGATCGGTCGGAAATCAAGTTATACATTTTTTTATTTTTTTGTTATTTTATTTTACAAAGTTAGCTATAAAACGCAAGAATACTAAAGCTAAGTAAATATAAAAGAGCGCTAGCGTCCAGGCTTTCAGCTATACATTTTATATCGTCTGATTACTTATAAATTAGGACTTTTCTTAATGTAATTAAAGCCATATTCGATTTGTCAAATTTCACTGGAAATATAAAATGGTGTATTATACATACATACATATGTCAATAGCATATGTAACATATATTAAAATATTGTGAACAAATTTTAAATAACTTGTGTAAGAGTATAAATGGTGATGCTGAGCAGGGATCAAAGTCAAAGCTGTGAAAAATAGTCACAACTTATGTGTACTGACATACACACATAAACAGAAATATATAATCAGTGTTGAAGCAATGCTGCCCAAAGAAACCGGTAACGGTCTCAAGGTTAACGTTAAGAAACTGTGATCGTATTTGACTCGGTTGTTGGTTTGATTTAGGTCGATGACGATGGCTCTAATCAAGATAAGACTTAGAGCAGCCTCAGCTACAGAAGCCGTCAACACAATTTTAACAATAACAATTACAACAACACCTCGTGTGATCAGAGATGTGCCGCGCAAACTACCATGTGCAGACAATGAAATTCTCTACGTGTCGATAATGCTTAAAGTCGACAGTAGGCAATTTCAATTAGAAATCGCTCTATTATTTATGATGAATCAGTAACTAGCTCCTTTTTATTCAAATAAGCATATATGTATCAGTCTAATACGTTTTTTTTTTAAGTTCCTAGTTCGTAAAAACCAGTATCAGATGCGATTGGCGAAACGTTGTCGACACACAGTGTCGACAATAAATTACGAAGCTTCGCAGAACAACACTGGTATGGATGACGATGAGTACTCACAGACAGACACACACGTTTGCAGACAAATGCAGGCGTATAAAAAGCGAAAGTAAATGTCATGAAAGTGGAGCAAAATCTGACAGTGTTGAAGGTAAACCAGAAAGAGGGCGTTGTTATTGGTTTGTCTCTCTCACACACCCATTTGCTGTGCTTTTGTATGTCTGATTGTGTGCGTGCATCAGTGCATATCGGTCAATAAGTTTATTGACCATTTTAGCATATGTACATATGCACATACATATGTTTTTGATGTCCTCATTTTTGTAATAAATACTTTAATTCGTTTAAGTTTTATCCTAAGTACTATGAGCAAAAAGTCGGATATCTTGGCATCAATTCTAATTTTTAAGATAGAGACTTGAAACCTTGTACGTATAATCACTGCGGACGGTAGTCCGCGCTAATGACGAAAGCAGCACATAGTGTTCAAAAGGCGACTAGCAATTGTACATACACACGAAGAATAGAAAATTTGCTACGACTGTCCGATCAGGTCGAGTTATACACCGATCGAAAAGTATGCCGTTAACTAACACAAGTGCATACTAAGACTTTTGGTAACTCACCTGGTTCGTAAGATATGAGATGCAAGTGGGAGGGGCAAAGTTTTAATGATTGCAGCTTGTGGGGCCGCAAATTAAAAATCGTATAAGAATACGCGTTGAATGGTACCTCGATCATTCCAATCCGACATTTGGTTCATAAGATATACTAATTTGAAATTTTTATTGGCCTTCTTAAAATAAAATGAAAAATTAGTTTGTCGGTTTGTCTGTTTGTTTGTATCAAAGCGCTAAAAAAAACTTAGATTTGATGATGAGGAATTATTTCTTATCAAAAATCTAGAAACTTTTATTCTACGACTATAGCGGGAAATAGCTACATCTGATAAATTTAAAACACCTATAGTTTCCAATCCGATGAAGCTACAGATGTGTTCAATATGTTGTTAGAAAGGTATATTAGAGGGCTTTTAGACGTGCCTTGAATATTTTTGCAAAGTGCTCAGGTAAAATGCTACAAGTGAAAAAAGGTTTTTTGGCTTACATTTTGGCGATTTATTAGAAAACGGCTCTAACGATTTTTATTAAATTTCAATATGTTGTCAAAATCGCCCGATTTTTTGGAAAACAAATCTTTGCCTGCGGCGCTCTTAATCTATTACTATTAAACTATGAATTTACTTGGGTACAATACATTGTACGCATTCAGTATGTTCTATATTGCAAATAATGTATACAACAAAGTTTTTTTTGTCGCCTTGAGATTTGTTTTATAGAAGTTCGACTATAATAAAAATTTAACATTTTTTGGCTTCGGGCGCTATGTTACTTTTAAAAGCGTTATAAAGCCCACAAAAAAGTGACTTAAAGCCCGGAGGCCTTATGACACAAAAATGTTTTCATTTTATGCTTCTCACGATATCTCAAACAATTTGACAGAATAGTCATTTAAGTTGGTCTCATACATTATGTCCAAATTTAGTTCAAATCGGCCAACTGTATCATATAGCTGTCATAGGAACGATCGGTCAAAAACCAAGTGTTAGTACTGAGTAGAGATGGGCACGGTCTTTTTTTTGGAAACCCGAAACCAATTTTTTAAGCCCGGCCCGGACAATTTTTTAAAAAGCCCGGCCCGAGCCCGTGCTTAAATTAATATATAAAAAATATTTTTTTATAATTTTTACTTTTTTTAAAATTAATTTTAGTCTTAGAGTAGCGGTGGGCAAGCCCTTGCTCCGTTATATTTTCGAAAGTGAAGCCAATTAGACGCACAAGCAATGGAACGAACAGGTGCCGAACTCGAGCGAGCTTAAAACAACAAAATACATGAAATAAATGAACCTGTTTGTCGGAAACCCGAAATTTTACAATAACAAAATAAACGCAGTGTTCAGACTGCCGATCTCGAGCCTCTTTACAATAACAAAATGCGTGTCTCTGCTTCTTCAAAATCCGTTAGTTTTGAGCGACGCGGCGCGTCGCAAAGAATCATAAAAATGTTAATTTTGCTTTAATTTATGACTTCAGAAGTTGTGTTTGTGGTAGATGTTGTTGCAGTACTCTCGATTGAGCGTCAATTTTAGAGCGTCAATTTTAAACATATCGATAAGTAAAAAAATATTCTTTGGCATTCGGCACATTGCGCAAAAAATTCACGATTCTTTATACCTAAAAATAAATTTAATGCGCAGAACCGAATGCCAGAGAATATTTTTTATTATTTTAGAATAATTAATATATTAAATGTTATAAATTTCGCAACGCAACGAACTTAATTTTTGGACTTCCCCGAATTAGAAAATCGCAAAACGAAGACAAAAAGCAATGAGGAAAGCGAATAACGGCGTTTTGAACTTTTCCCGTCTAGAGGCAGTCTTAGGCACTAGAAGGTTAAATTTAATTTATAAATTATTTAAAAAAAAAAGTTTGGCATTCGTCACATTGCGCAAGAGATCTCGATTCTGTAAAACTAAAAATAATTTTAATGTGCAGTGCCGAATGACAAACTTTTTTTTATTAATTTATATATTAAATTTA
Organism: Drosophila kuntzei; assembly: GCA_035042165.1. Taxonomy (NCBI): domain Eukaryota; kingdom Metazoa; phylum Arthropoda; class Insecta; order Diptera; family Drosophilidae; genus Drosophila; species Drosophila kuntzei. The sequence goes on from JAWNLU010001785.1 coordinate 8,510, forward strand.
ATATATTATTTAATAAAAACCGTTAGAGCCGTTTTTTATTAAATTGCCAAAATGTAAGCTAAAAAAAACTATTTTTACCTGTAGCATGTTACCTGTGCATTTTGCAAACAACAAACGACGTATAGAACACAGCTGTAGCTTCTTCGGAATGGAAACTATGGGTGTTTCAAATTTATAGGGCTTTAGCTATTTCCCGCTAAGGTCGTATAACAAACATTTCTAGATTTCTGATAAGAAACATTTCCTCATCAAAAAATCTAAGCTTTTTTAGCGCTTTGATACAAACAGAAAGACAGAAAAACAACCTTTTCATCTAATTTTAAGAAGGCCATTAAAAATTCCAAATTTATATGTCTTTGAACCAAATGTCGGATTGGAATGATCGAGGTACCATTAAACGCGTATTATTAAAATTATAAAATTTTACCAAAAGGCTCTAACGGCCTGCAATCAATAAAATTTTGTCCCTCTCACTTACACCCACTTATCTCATGAACCAGGTGTGTTACTTAAAGTCTTAGTATTTTGCTGCTTTCGTCATTAGCGCGGACTGCCGTCCTCAGTGATTATGAATTTTAGTTCAAAAGAACTCGACGTTTTTATTCAAATTTTTATTATACTTTAAACAATTTTTGGCTATACAATACGAGGATCGACTGATAGGTCAGTGACCTAAGATAGACCGCTAGAAAGCTAAAAAGAAAATTCCTTTTAATTCCAAATAGATGGGGTTTCCTACTTGGGCTATTGAATTATCAGCTGAATCACGTATCTTCAAAGTTAGAGTATTTTTCAATAAAAACTAAAAATAATAAAGAAAAAATAATAAAATAAATTACTACATGAGAAAAAACTCATTAAAAAACACTTAGTGGGAAGACTCTATTTTTATCCACCAGCAAGCAAATATTAACACTATATCTATTGGCAAACCCATACATATTACCCGTGGAAAACAAAAGCCAAATATGAAAGTCGATTGTGTGTACATATGGAAAACAAAAATTATTTTTTTTTATGTGCAAATTTGATAAGTTTGCAGTTACTAAATATTAATTTGCATAATCAATTTTTGGCCATAGCACTATTGGCAAAAATAAAAAAAAATTCCGTATTATAAAAATTACCTTATATTGTAAATTGCAATACTTCAATGAGCCCAAAAAGAATTTTTAAAAAATGTTTCTTATTATTTTTTGGTACTTTATCACTTATCAAAGTCGACATATTGATATCTGATATATCTGGTATCCATAAAAAAAATTGGGAAAAAAATATGGGGTTTTTGCAGCGTGATTAAACTGTTTTAAATATGGAATCAAAGAGTCAAGGTTTGTAAAGTAAATTATTAACACTAAATGTTTATTACATGTGTTGTGTTGTCCAATTGTTCAATGTGTTGTTGCTGCGTTTTTAGATTTCAACTAACATGTATTTGTGATTTCTGTGGAGTGTACCTTTGTAGATTAGAAAGGATTAGGAAAGTATAAGCTGAATGTTACTAAAAAAAACTATTCTTAATCAAATACTAGTAACATTTTTTGCTCGTTTTTGTTCCATTTAAGGTAAAACTCCATGTTGTAGATGTTTAATTTTGCTGAAAATCTGATTTTTTTTAGAGCCATATGGGGGGTGGTGTGAAGACAGGGTCAAATTAAAAAACAAAGAATATTATAAGTTCTACTTTAGTCTGACTAAAATTGATTTTTCACAAAGTCGGGGAGGGGGGTGAGTTAAGACAAGGTCCAATCAAAAAACAAAAAAAATATTTAAGTTCTAGTTTAGTTTAACTAAAGTTTATACCAAATTTCATGCTGCTAGCTCAATATTCAGATTTTATATAAATATTTTGGACTTTTTATTCATAGGCGGATTTGGAGGAGGGGTGAAGGCGTGGTCCAATTTGAAAGAAAAGTTTGGCATTCGGCACTGCGCATTAAAATTATTTTTAGGTATACAGAATCGAGATCCCTTTGCGCAAGGTGCCGAATGCCAAACTTTTTTTTTTTTAATAATTTATAAATAAAATCTAATGTCATTCGTCACAAAATGGGCTATCAAAAATTTTGGGGCAGGAAAACCCAATCGTCACTAGACTTTTACTTTGTAAAGAAGTTTTTTTTGGAAGTACATATAAACTCGAAGAATGTAAAGATCTGTCTGATCGGATCGAGTTATATACCGACCGAAAGGTATGACTTTATCAAAAAAGCATACTAAGACTTTTAGTAACACACCTTGTTCATGAGATAAGTGGGTGTAAGTGGGAGAGGCAACATCTTATTGATTGCAGATATTGGGGCCGTTAGAGCCTTTTGGTAAAATTTTATAATTTTAATAATACGCGTTGAATGGTACCTCGATCATTCCAATCCGACATTTGGTTCAAAAGATATATTAATTTGGAATTTTGAATGGCCTCAAAATGAGATGAAAAGTTTGTTTGTCTGTCTGTCTGTTTGTATCAAAGCGCTAAAAAGGCTTAGATTTTTTGATTAGGAAATGTTTCTTATCAGAAATCTAGAAATGTTTGTTCTACGACTTTAGCGGGAAATAGCTAAAACCCTATGCGCATTTAAATTATTTTTAGGTATACAGAATCGCGATCTATTTGCGCAATGTGCCGATAAAACTTTTTTTTATAATAATTTATATATTAAACTAGGGGGCTCCGCCCCTGCTCGCTTCGCTCGCCGGACTGAAAATTAGTTACAAATGTTAATAAAGTTAAGTCATAGTAACCTTTAGTATGAGTTTAGTTAAGATTTCTTAAGAAACAAAAAAAAATTTCATACTTAACGACAATTTGCATTCGATAATTCCTATGGCAGCTAGTAATCATAGACATAGTAATCCAAATTTCACCAAATTTGTTCAGGATGTTAAAGACAGTCCCAAATACACAATCTGTGAGTTTGGTTTTGGATATGTTAAGAAACAAAAAAAGTTCTTCATACTAAAGGTTAATTTGCATCCGATTATTCCCAAGGCGGCTATTAGCTATAGTAATTCGACTTTGATCAGAAATTTGGTCAGAATGTAAGAGACTGTCCCAAACATATGTATAATCTGTAAGTTTGGTAAAGATATCTTAAGAAACAAAAAAGATTTTTATACTAAAACCTTATTTTCGACCGATCGTTCCTATGACAGCTATATAATAAATGGATCCGATTCGGCCGATTGCTATATACATATGTTTGTATTGGCTACAATAAAAATATGGGTCTATGCCTAAATTCATCAACTTTACTCAAAAAGTGAAGCTCCAGGGTACTCAGAAACAGTACAATTTACAGTAAGTTTTCAAAATACAAATTAAAAGCATTTAGGTTTACCAAACATATAATATAATTAAGATTGAAAAGTAAATTAAATATTATTTTTACTGTAATATATGCACAGATAACATTCTTGAGCTTTGACCCCAATGTTTGAAGCGCGCTGTATAATAACTTATATCAAAGCTAAAGAAGTTTTCTATTTAATTCTGTTTAAATATTTGAAATATCTTTATTTCAAAACCAAAACAACAATAAAACAGATACTTAACCCCAACACCTCAGAAGCGTTTTTTGAGAGCGAGAGAGTGTTGTCCAACAAAACAACAACAGCGCTTACAGCAAAACAGACCCAGAAAACCATAGAAAAGCAAAGACTGGTGAATATTTAAAAATATTTGGTATACTCGACTGTAGGATACCCATAGCTCAGGCTGTTCGCCACGTCGAATATTTTATTATATGTCCATGCATGCGGCTATATGATATAGCTATACATATATATAGTGGACCGATTTGAGCCAAACTTGGTCAAGAAGTATAAGACCAACTAAAATGCATATTCTGTCAAGTTGTTTGAGATATCTTAAGTAAGATATCTTAAAAAGTTGTTCATACTAAAACTTGAGGGATTGTGTGCGCCGTCTTCATACACGATGAAGCTATGTGCTCCGCAATGACCAGTCAGTCAGTCAATGTGTCAGTCAGCGCACATAAATTTTTATAGTTGTGAGTAACGTCAATAAATGTGTTTGGCATTCGGCACTGCGCATAAAAGTTATTTTAAGATATAAATGCCCAGTTTTTTTTTTTTGGTTTTAGAATAATTCATAAATTAAATTAAATATTGTTAGTCACGAAATTGGATATCAGCAATTTTGGGACATGGAAAGGCTTTCGTCACTAGACCTTTACTTTGTAAAGAAGTATTTTTATAGGTACACAAAGAGAAAAAATCAAGTATTTCGTACTTAAAACGCCACATTTCAAACTTGATTTCGCACTAAGATTGAAATTACTAAAGTAGAGTATTTCGATCTTATTTCAAGTACGATATTTTAAGAACGAAATTTAAGTATTTTAGTACTTTCAACCTTAAATTAAGTTTAAAACGTACTTGATTTAAGTACAATTGAACTTGATCCAAGTCCTTTTAATTCTGGTACTGAGTACAAAATCATAAAATATGAACATGATACTTGATTTAAGCATATTGCAGACTTAATTTAAAATCGTGTAAGCTTGAATTGTATGTATAAAATGTTTTTGAAATACATAAGTATTATGTACCATCATGGAACACCTCACGCTTCCTAAAAAACTTTTACTTTCAAACTAACTGAGTGAAGACCGATTACAGAAATTATTCTGTCAAATAAAGTCTTAAGTTCTCAGTGCCCTCGAACTGCTTCTCATTGAAATACGCAAGAATTCGAAGCAATCGAACGCTAAAAAGATATAAGAATTAAAGTAATGGATTTAAGATGTTACGTACTTGATCTGTGAGTCGAGCTGTGAGTCTTGAACTTATATAAAGAATTTTCGTACTCATTTTTAGTAATTTTGGAATTTTACTTGACTTAAGATTCGTTGTTCTTATATCAAGATTTCTAGAACTTGGTTAACGAATTTGTATGCTCATTTTAAGTAAATCGTACTTATATCAAGTACACATTTTAAGTTTAAAAAATAATTAATTCGGGTTCATTCGAACTTAATTTAAGTACGGCATTTTTCTCTCTGTGTATATAAGACTAATGTATTAAAGCAATTAAATCTTTTTTTGGTTGTTTAGTCGATATCATTTGAGAATAATTTTTAATAACAACTAGTACAGTCATATATTGCGAAATATGTTCCCTTATTGTTGACTTGACCTAACTAGGTTTGACCTAACTGAGTGTTTCAACAGTTGCACGAGTTATTAATAATAGTATTCTAATCAAAGTCGTATGTTGCACATTTTCTGATATTCATAATATATATTATATATATTCATATTCATATCCATGCATGGGCGTTTTAACAGAAGTCTTAACCGCGGCCAAAATCAAAAAATGATCATAAACTCACATCTTGATAAAAGAAGTTAATATATATTTCATACGAAGTAAACAAAAAACATAAAAAATATGATATGGAACAAAATGTCGCGAGCGAAAATGATTAAATTAAAAAAGAAAAAAACTACTTAATATTTTAATATCAAATAAAAAATATTATTAAGAAATATCAATACATAACATTTTAAAATTAATTGAATCAAAATATTAGTTCAGGTTTCGCCGAAATCAGTTTTTGAACTGGTCGCCAAAAAAGTGACTTCTGTTTGAGTCGCGTGCGAATTTCTTGGATTTTTGTAAATATCTTGAAAACGAACAATTGCCCAAAAGCAATCTTAGCACCAATTACAGTGCTAATCAAGAGTTATAAGCTTCGCCTTTTGTCAAAATAAAATAAAGTCTTGGAATATTTTTTTCACTTTTAATGCGTACGAATGTCGCATTCGACATTAGAGAACTGCCCATATGTAAGTATTGTAAATTCATTTATAAATATGAATACGTATTTTTTGCGTGTTGCAATGCTTTAAAAGCGTCATTTGGTGCTGTGGCGTCTGTCAATGCAAACTGTGTTTAAATAAACCTTGTCCCACCATACCATTAACCAGGTTTGTTACCTAAGTGTTTTTTTTTCGGCATATGCACATAATATTATATTATATGTACTACATATGTTTGTACATTTAAGATTTTATGTCTATTATAAAATGTGTACCATACTTAAAATGTATTGCTTTTAATCTAGAGTATTTTTAGAGAAAACAAGGGGGCTCCGCCCCCTGCTCGCTTCGCTCGCCTCCCCGGCTCGCTTCGCTCGCGGTGAGGTGCGGCTACAGTCGAGTATACTCGACTGTCGGATACCCTGTGCCCATAGTCTTATATGCTGTTCGGTACGTCGAAGATTTGATGCCCTTGCGACCGTTGTATTAAATTGTCGACTAATATTTCTAATGTCAATCATGTGATATAGTAAACCGATTTAAATCAAATTCAGTGGGGTTGTATAAGACCCCACCAGATGCATTTTCTGTCAAGCTGGTTAAGAAAATTACTAATTTGGAGTTTTTAGTGCTCGGCAACGAGCAAACAGTAGTGCTCGAAAATGATATTTTGTCCTCTCATGCAGCACAATGCATAGCACTCAGCTTTTGTCTTGCTTTGTTGATAAATGTGACGTCACATGGCATTTTGCAATGCACACATATGTATAAATTTATGCATTTACACAAATATATTTTGAAACAATTGTAATACACGTAAATATGAATGTATGTTCATATATCATACATCAATAGCATATGATGCTAAAATAATATCGATAATGATATCGATAAGCAAAATCGCTGGAGTATGCGGGCACACTGTCTTGCGCTCGCTTTACATATAAACAAACATATGCTGTCTCGCTCGCACATTGCATTGCATATGCAAATATTGAATTAAAACCAATTCTTTAATATCTTCCCTATTTATGGGTCAATAGTTTTGAAACTTTCAGGGTCATTTAATGGGCTTACTTCTCAACTGCTTGGTCAGTTAAAAAGTGATATCTTAAAACTTGAGCCTGTAAATCGTTTTGTAGGATTTGGGGGCGGAGGGTGCGTGGCATCCAAAATTGGAAACAAACTTGACCTGCGTATGGTATCCAACTACCTACATTCCAAGTTTGAAGTCTCTAGCTCTTACAGTCTCTGAGATCGACACGTTCAAACAGACGGACGGACAGACGGACGGACGGACATGGCTAAATCGACTCGGCTATTCATACTGATCAAGAGTATATATACTTTATGGGGTCTGCCACGCCTCCTTCTGCCTGTTACATACATTCCAACGAAACCATTATACCCTTTTTTGCCCATTTTTAATGGGCACAGGGTATAAAAATACGAAAGAATATACAAATACCAGATTCTTTTCAAAGCTGTTAAATGAAATGCATCAGATAATCACCACAAACAGTTGATTGAAAATTTCAAATGGGTGGCATTTTTATATTAAGGTAACAAATTTGTTTTCAGAGGTATGACATTCACACGGGTGTGACATTAGCATAGTTCTGTATGAAGGTACTTCCAGAAATTATTTCACAATTTTCAAACTAATTTCAATGGAAACTTTACCTTCAACGCACTTAAAAGCACAAGGTAAAACAAAGACATCAACAACATTATAAAGTGTGTTCAAATGGGACTGTTTTTGTATCCTGTGCCCATTAAAAATGGGCAAAAAAGGGTATAATGGTTTCGTTGGAATGTCTGTTTGAACGCGTCGATCTCAGAGACTATAAGAGCTAGAGACTTCAATCTTGGAATGTAGGTAGTTGGATACCATACGCAGGTCAAGTTTGTTTCCAATGTTGGATGCCACGCCCCCTCCGCCCCCAAATCCTACAAAACGATTTACAGGCTCAAATTTTAAGATAGCACTTTTTAACTGACCAAGCAGTTAGAAGTAAGCCCATTAAATGACCCTGAAAGTTTCAAAACTATTGACCCATAAATAGGGAAGATATTAAAGAATTGGTTTTAATTCAATATTTGCATATGCAATGCAATGTGCGAGCGAGACAGCATATGTTTGTTTATATGTAAAGCGAGCGCAAGACAGTGTGCCCGCATACTCCAGCGATTTTGCTTATCGATATCATTATCGATATTATTTTAGCATCATATGCTATTGATGTATGATATATGAACATACATTCATATTTACGTGTATTACAATTGTATCAAAATATATTTGTGTAAATGCATAAATTTATACATATGTGTGCATTGCAAAATGCCATGTGACGTCACATTTATCAACAAAGCAAGACAAAAGCTGAGTGCTATGCATTGTGCTGCATGAGAGGACAAAATATCATTTTCGAGCACTACTGTTTGCTCGTTGCCGAGCACTGAAAACTCCAAATTAGTAATTTTCTTAACCAGCTTGACAGAAAATGCATCTGGTGGGGTCTTATACAACCCCACTGAATTTGATTAAAATCGGTTTACTATATCACATAACTGTCATTAGAAATATTAGTCGACAATTTAATACAGCGGTCGCAAGGGCATCATATCTTCGGCGTACCGAACAGCATATAAGACTATGGGCACAGGGTATCCGACAGTCGAGTATACTCGAGCCGGGGGTAGGCGAGCGAAGCGAGCAGGGGTTGAGCCCCCTTGTTACATATGCTGTCATACTAAATATTGACATTATCACTGCGGACGGCAGTCCGCGTTAGTGACGAAAGTACCACGTAGTGTGCAAAAGTGACTAACAATATTATACAGGAAAAATGGAAGATTTGCTACGAATGTCCGAGAAGATCGAGTTATATACCGATCGAAAGGTATAGTCTTAACTTAGTAAAATGCATACTAAGATTTTGATATCTCAAATGGTTCATGAGATAGGGGTGTAAGTGGGTGGTGCAAGATTTTAAATGATTGCAGCGGATAGGGCCGCTGAGGTTTTCAGTAAAATTAGTTTTGTTTTTATTATTATCAAAAATACGCTTCGAATGATACCTTAATCGTCAATTTTGAAATTTTCAGTGAACTTCCCAAAATGAAAAAAAGTCAAGAATGTTGTCCGTTGGTTTGCTTGCATCAAAGCGTTGAAAAGCTTAAATCTTTTGATGAGGAAATATTCCTTATCGGAAAACTAAAAATGTTTGTTCTACGACTTTTTGAAAAACACGCTATGTTAGCAGGAAAACGGAAAAACCCGCGAAAATTGTATCCAAACCACAGAAGCTACAGATATGTTCTATATATCGATGGAAAGGTATTTTTGGGGGCTTTTAGACGTGCCTTGAATATTTTCTAGCAAAGTGCTCAGGTAAAATGCAACAGGTGAAAAAATGTTTCTTGGTTTACACATTGGCGTTTATTCGGCGCCAACGATTTTAAATTTCAATATGTTGTAAAACGTAAAATTCCGCGTCTTTTGATGTATGATTCATGACTGTTTCCCTTGTGGTTTGGAAGTTATTACCTATTTACTGAATATATACATTTTACTTAGAATCGAAAGGTGGCAGCAGCAATAAAGTATTGTAGCAGGCAGCTTTAGCTGATAGTTCTTGCGTTGTAGAAATAACCAGTATTGCCAGACAGTTATGATTTCTATGCAGATATAACCAGTGCTGCCAGACTGTTCGTATTCCAACAATGAGTGCTTTAATTTGTTTAATTTTAATTTATTAATAATTTTAAAAGAAAGTAACAATGTCAGAACCATATGAAATCTCTAAAACTTCTGATATCTTCCAAAAAAAACTTCTTAACGAAGTAAAAGTCAAGTGACGAAACACTCTTCATGCCACAAAATTTCTGATATACAATTTTGTGACGAACAATATTAAATTAAATTAATATATAAATTATTAAAAAAAGTTTGGCATTCGGCACAATGCGCAAAAAGGTAACAATTATTTATTTTTAAAAATAACTTTTATGCGCAGTGCCGAATGCCAAACTTTTTTTAACTTAAATGCATATTCTGTCAAATTGGTTGTGATATCTTAATAAACAGAAAACTTTTTCATACTAATACTTGATTTTGGACCGATCGTTCCCATGGCAGCTATATGATATAGTTGACCGATTTGAACCAACTTTGGCCAGGATGTAGAGGACCAACTCAGATACTTATTCTGTAAGATTGGTTGAGATATCTTAGAAAACAAAAACGTTTTCTAACATAACAAATTTGAAATCTCTAGCTCTTACTGTTTCAGAGGTCGACACGTTCAAGACGGACAGGCGGACGGCAGGGCAGACGAACTGACAGACAGACAGACGGACATGGCTAAATCGACTAGGCATTGGTACTGATCAAGAATATACATATATACTTTTTGGGGTCTCCACGCCTCCTTCTGTCTGTTACATACATACATTCCACCGAAACCATTATACCTTTTTTGCCCATTTTTAATGGGCTCAGGGTATAAAAACATATACACACAAACGAAAATACTAATAAACAATGTCCCCCAGTGTCACTTTGTCTTGTGAAAGTTTCACGCTTAACTAAAACATCTTCGAACGCAGTACGAGAGACACAAAATATACAATAATAAAGTTGTATATATTAAACACAGAGTAAAAAGCTTATTTATAAAGTTAACCTCCAGTCCAACCCACCACATACATTTGTATGTAACTTTCAATCAGTATATACCCTCTGGAACCAAAATTCCTCGATATCCTCGAGGAATTTCCTGGGCAAATCCTGGGGCAATCTATGGTGAAAATGGCGAAAAAACCATCGAGGAATCGTCGAGGAATTTTCGGCAGAGTTCCGCGCGGATTCCTTGACGTTTTATGGCAGGGGAAACATCAAGGAATCGTCAGGGATGTTTCCTTTTTCCTCGACCGTAGGAAATCGTAATGTTAAATTCCTCGACGTTTTTCATACAACTTCCTCAACGATTCATCAAGGGAAATGACTCTTTCCTCGAGGAATCCTCGACTTTTCCTTGACGATTGGAACCGATGGGTAGTGTCTAAGTAAGTGCTCAGCTAAACAAAATATTTAAAACGAAGAGCGAGAAAACCCTGCCAATGGGAAACGAAGCAGCAACAGCACAATTAAACTACATATATAAATATGTATATACATACTATACTAAGCCGCACGAAGGGTGCGAAAGGCGACTATCACTACGGATGAAAGATCGGTCAAAAGTAAAGTATTTGGATGAAAAACTTTTTTGTTTATTAAGATATCTCGAACAATTTACCAGAATTTGAATTTATGTTGGTCTAATACATCCTGACCGAATTTGATTCAAATCGGATTTCTATATCATACAGCTGTCATTGGCACAATCAGTTCAAATTTAATACAGTGCTGTGCAAGGGCATCAAATTTTCGGCGTGTCGAAGGGCATACAAGTGTCTCGGCACAGGGCGGAGCCCCCTTGCTTAATTCTATGTTTGTGCTTATTTTAGTGAATTGTATTGATTTGTGTATTAAGAGTGCTACGCCCCCAATTCTATTGTTGCGAAATTACTAAAAATATTACAATTTAAAACAATTGGAATAAGAATATTACATTATTATTTATATTGGAAAGACATTATTATGTTGTATATATATGTAATGTAATCAAATAATCGTTTTTGTTAACTTTAAAAACTGAATTGTACTGGCAACACCCAATATGATTGTGAAATGAAAATTAAATTGAAATTAAAGAATAATTTTTGATATTGGACATAACATTTGGGTGCAGAATTGAACACAAAACTCCGTATTTTAACTAATCCAAGACGGCCCGAAGAACCTCAATATGCGGAAATAAAAGAAGTGCTAATTGATCACTTCGACGGAAAAAGAAACAAATTTGCTTCATATTTCGCCAAATAAATCATTGAAAAGAGGAATTCCTGGCATAGTGTTGGGATTATATCGATATTCACCTTTATCGATATTAGCGATATTTATGACTTGGACTATCGACAATATCGACAATTTCGTCTTTTTTGAGCCTTTTAAATTTACAGATGTAACCCCCTTCTAAAATTATAAAAACGTTAGAAATTTTTCAAGAATTAAATTTAAGTTTAATCATATTTAAGTGTTAATACATTTCAGCTGTCAAACATAAATTTAAAAAAAAAACTTCTTTAAAAAGTAAAAGTCTAGTGGCGAAAGTCTTTCCCTGCCCCAAAATTTCTGATATCCCATTTTGTGACGAACGACATTAAATTTAATATATAAACTATTATAAAAAAGAAGTTTGACATTCGACACATTGCGCAAAGAGATCTCGATTCTGTATACATAAAAATAATTGAAATGCGCAGTGCGTATTACAACATATTGAAATTTAATAAAAATCGTTAGAGCCGTTTTCTAATAAATCGCCAAAATGTAAACTAAAAAAACTTTTTTCACCTGTAGCATTTGACCTGAGCACTATATAAACAAATATTCATGGCGTGTCTTAATGCCCTCAAAAATACCTTTCTAACGACATATAGAACACATCTGTAGCAGAATGGAAACTATGGGTGTTTCAAATTTATAGGGTTTTAGCTATTTCCCGCTAAACTAGCTATTTTCCGCTAAAGTCGTAGAAAAAACATTTCTAGATTTCTGATAAAAAACATTTCCTCATCAAAAAATCTAAGCTTTTTTAGCGCTTTGATACAAACAGACAGACAGAAAAACAAACTTTTCATCCCATTTTGAGAAGGCCATTAAAATTTCAAATCAGTATATCATTTGAACCGAATGTCGGATTTGAATGATTAAGGTATTATTCGACCATTTTACCACCCTTCGTGCTGCTTTCGTCACATTTTTTGCTTTTAAATTCGAGCGATTTTTATTCAAGATAAGTCCTGCCTTACTGAACATCCTTTCGTTCTCTGCTGAAGTGGCCGGAATAGGGTGCTTTCTTTAAACACATTTGGAGTACATTCTCATCTGGCGTTTTCTGAAATATATGGGTTTGTCTGAAACATTAAAATGTATGGCGTGATTATCAATAAGAATAAGCAAGTCTTATCTAAATCTAATGGGTCGCTAGCCTTCGGTTCAAACCTGGACTCAAAGTACTGACGCATTAACAAGGTCGAGTCCACTCTGGAATTTTTTTTTTGAGGTTATATTATCAAAAAAATCAAATCAGTGCGGCTTTTTGTCCTTTTTTGGTGTTGGCCGTTTTGGCTATGGACTTAGTATCGTTCAGGCTAGCATCGCCAGTTCATTTTCCAATAGTTTGGTTGCTTCTTCTTTGTTGAAAGGCGAATACAAACACCCTTTTTTAAATGGAGGATCCAAGAAAGTAGAGAGACGGGTTACTGATCTTTTCTCACATTCCTGCAGGCTCTTTTTAACAGCTTGAATCAAAAAAGTAAAAAGTACAAGCTTCTTTTCCATTGGCTGTTTTTAGTATTTCCGCTTGTCTTGCAAATTTGTTTATGAGCACAGTTTACACTTGACAATTTGGCTGGTAGCTGACGTTTCAAAGTAAATCCATGCCACCGACGTGCGCAAAAGTTTTTGGGCTATTCCCTCGTCCAAGTGACTCACCTCTGCACTGTCGTCGATTGTGGCTATTCCGGCTTCTTAAAAAAGAAAAAACGCGGTTAATGGGGTACTGCTTGATATTGAATTCACACAAACGCAACATGCAATTGCCAAATACTTAACAGTGGACTTTTTCGCCAAATAACGATCCATAAATTGTAGCCGCCTACACTAATGAGCATATAATGAGTTAAACCTTGGCTTCTAAGCGCAAATTACAAAAATTTTACTCACATTAAGAACACGCCCCAATACTTTCAGAGCTGGAATGACTAACGCCAAAAATATCGATAAGCTTAAAATCTTATCGACATTCCCCATTTTAACAGCCTTACCGATAATATCGATATAATCCCAACACTACCCTGGCAGCCTTCGTCCTTCGCTTAAAACGAGCTGCATCTTTTTGCGAGTATAAATCGTTTCTCGACAGAATGCTAATAGAAATAATGCTATTCGGCATGCAGAGTCAAAATATCTATGACAAGGTTATTGCAAAAAAAAACCAGCAACATTCGCGGACGCTTGCGAGGCAGCCTACATCAGAGAACTATTAACAAGAAAACATGGGAATGTATTAAGAAAAGCCAGTAAAACTGCCCCGGAAGACTGGCAGCCTCCCGGGTTTATGGGCATATAATTTGAAAATAAATACTTAAAATTAATTAGTGCTATACCTAGTTGCGTCAATTATCACAGAATTTGTATCACAATAGTGCTCTGTGGTTGTGAAATAAATAATAGGCTGGGAGTTACCCCAGCATGTCAAGTTAATTAATTTGTCAAGTAAATTAAAAAAAAAAAATAAATTAATATAAGTTAATTAAATTATAATTATAATTAATTTTGCTGGCTGTATTGCCTCGTACCCCGAGACGTGCTCCGCGTAGATGTCCCGAGACCAGTGTATTATCTCGGAGATAATCAACCTTCTCATCAGCGAGGAGTAGTCTTTGCTGATGTTTTGCAATTTGACCACTCCCTCGCTTAGCGGATCCCACGTCTCCAGAGCACTCATCACAATGACGTCGACTGTCACTCGGTATCCCTGCCTCCGGAGCTCCTCAGGTAGTGGGCGGTATATTTCCATCTTCGCATTTCTAGCTGTCTCGAGGGCTCCGGAGGCGTTTTCGAATGACATCGACCATGATGATGCGTTTGGCGGCCTCTTCTCGAACGACAATGTCTGGCCGCAGAGCTTGCTGTTCGACGACAGTTTTCGGTGAGGGTTTCCCTGACCTTCGCGGCTTTTGAGATGCGGGCAGCGATCGCGTTGTGTCGCAGTTGCATGGCATGCAGTGACACAACACGTGCGGGATGATCTCGCTCGCATACCCGCAGACCCGACACCGCTTGTCGCCATCTCTTCAGCGCATGGCGCCGTTGACAGGGAGAACCCCCAGCCAGGCGCGATGGTTGAACCTCCACTCTGCGAACCTAGTAAGTTTGCCGTCTCGCCCAAACGCATTACTCACTGCCGATGCCCCAGACAGTTGGAAGACCTTGCCCTGGTCTGGCTTGGCGGTCAGAGACTCCAGGTACGAGTACTGCGCAGCTTGTCAAAGTAGATGGATGACATGGCTGCGAGTACTCGCTCTCATAGTGACACGCCTTGCGCCTTTGCTACGGCATTCCAGGGCAAGATCCCCACTGCCTGGTACGCACTTCCACTTCAACTTGAGGTGTGCTGTCTGCTGACGCGATGCCTTGCTCACATCGGCACAGAAGCCTGGATATCCCCCTCTGTCATTTCCAAATGGGACATCAAAGGAGCCAGAGATGTACTCGGCCATCTGCCCCAGCGTTGGCTCGTCTTTAGTGCTGCATTTGACGTTCTCCCTAAGCGACTCTTTGGCGACATTGGCGACACGTGCATCCTTGCACGTAATTTGTTTTGCAGTGTTTTTTATTGCAGAGTAGGTGTATGTGTGCGTGGTTGATATTTTGTTTTTGTGAGTGGACAATAATTCTTTTATATGTTCCACTTCGGCATGTACTTCTACTGATTTGTTCCAGGGTAAATCAGTACCGGTATTTAATAATTTTAACAGTTGAGCTTTTCTTGCTCTTAACCGTTTTACTATGCCGCTGCGTTTCGCACACATAACACTCTACTCACTGCGTTTATCGGTTATAGTAATCAGCCATGTAGTTATATTATTGTTGTTCCTCCTGTTCCAGTTGATCCTGTTGTTTGCCGTTGTTATTTGTTAATCCAGGTTTGTTGTCTTCCAGTGACAAAAGTCACGGTCGCCATGTAGTTATGTTAAAATGGGACACTTGTTATTTGGTGTTTTAAAAGTGAGAGCAACAGTTGTTATCGCTACTCACGACTTTATTCTTCTGATCTTTACATTCAGTTTTAATTATTACTAAACCTAAGGCTGAGCAGTCCTCAGGAGCAGCGCTGCCTTTTGTATATAAGTCGTTTTATATATTACATATAAAACGAGTATAGATATATTATGTATAAGCGGCGAAAACGTCGCTGGTGGGACAGAGCTTATTGTGCACGTATGTAAGCGGTCAATGCATGGGACTAATGCTGACGCGGCTTGTTAGTAGTCAAGGCATTCTGTGCCGATCATATTTCGGGCACTTGGACTGCACTTGAATATGACATATGTTTATGCAACAAAGACTAAGTGTCTTTGCCTTTCAGTATTTATGCTTATAAGTATATATGAAGTACATACTGGATATATTGCTGAGTACAGTGAGCTATCGATATGTGCACACTACACGAGCGAGGCCACTCAAATGGCTCCACGTGCTCTAAATTAGAGTCACCGTACACCTTGTTATAGTGGCTGTGGATCTCTTGGGCGATCTCACAGTGCGAAGACGGACCAGCCAGCACCTGTTGCATCGCTCTGGGTCGCTTCTCTCTATAGAGCTTTTGCAAACAGGTTGCCTCCTGGATGCTTCTGCTCGCATCTGAGTGTCTGTGTGGCCTCGCTTCTCTGTCTCGCGGGGGGCCATTGCGCTGGGTTGGTTGCCGAGAGTTGCTTTGAAGAAGAGTCGCTACTACATTCAGTTAGCACTGTCAACGATAAATAGGTCCCAGAGGTGGAACCGACATGTAAACTCGAATACACTCAAATTCGCTAGAAACCTGGGAATGTTTCAAAGCCCAACGGCCAATGCTACGGCTGTGGAGGATAACATCTATGAAAAGACTGCAAGTTTAAAAATTAGAAATGCTTTCAATGTGGTAAGGAAGGGCATATAAGCAAGATATGCAAAGTAAACACAAAGCAAATTACAGAAACTACAAACTCTAACGAGCAGAAAGATAATCAATCAATGCTATGTACAAACGCTATCAATTCTATTAATTCATTAAAAAGAGAAATAATCACAATGCATGTAGATGAAATACGATTACCTATGGAATTAGATACAGGA
This sequence comes from Drosophila kuntzei, assembly GCA_035042165.1. NCBI lineage: Eukaryota > Metazoa > Arthropoda > Insecta > Diptera > Drosophilidae > Drosophila > Drosophila kuntzei. The sequence continues at coordinate 25,308 of JAWNLU010001785.1, forward strand.
GCACCGTGCAGAGTAATTAATGAAAAACAAGGGGACTCCGACCCCGCGGCGCGGCTACAGTCGAGTGTACTCGACAGTCGGTTACTCTGAGCCCAAGCACTTAGATGCTGTTCGTCACGCCGATATAGTGGTCCAATTTTAACCAAAATTTGGGCAAAATGTCAAAGACCAACATAAATGCATATTCTGTCAAATTGGTTAAAATATCTTAATAAACAGAAAAGTTTTTGGTCTTCGACCGATCGTTCCTATGGCAGCTATATGATATAGTTGACCGATTTGAACTAACTTTGGTCAGGATGTAGAGGACCAACCCATATACTTGTTAAGTAAGATTGGTTGAGATATCTCAGAAAACAGTAAAGTTTTTCATACTAAAACTTGATTTTCGACCGATCATTCCTACGGCAGCTATATGATATAGTGGTCTGATCCAAAAACAAAAACAAATTTGATCTGCGTACGGTATTCAGGAACCTGCATACCAAATTTTAAGTGTCTAGCTCTCATGGTCTCTGAGATCGACGCGTTCAAGCTGACGGACAAACAGACGGACGGACATGGCTATATCGACTCAGCTTTTGATACTGATCAAGAATATACATACTTTATGGGGTCTGCCACGCCTCCTTCTGCCTGTTACATACATTCCAACGAAACCATTATACCCTTTTTGGCCATTTTTAATGGGCACAGGGTATAAAAAGATTGAAAAATAAGGGACCTAAATAACTACCTTGAGGTACTCCAGAAGTGACAAGTCTGAAGCCAACATTTAAAAAAAACTTACATTTTCTTATCTTCGTTTAAAATAAGTATTCCTGCCGATCAATTCAACAAAATTTGTTGTAAAGAATTCTGTTCTGATCACTTAATTGTAAAGGAATACCCTGCCAATCTTTGTAAACTTTGTAATCAAACTTTGTAATAAAATACAAATTCTTAACTCTGAAATTCTCTCTAATAAATTCTTAATTTATAGAAAGGATCGTACCCCACGTATTGGTGTGTTGGGGGTGTGCTTATTGCTGTCGATGATGATTTATTTTATTTAATTTATTTATTGCTATCAAACTGAGTATTTCTGGTATTAACCTTTATATAACTTGTTCTTGTATTCCACTTCCCTGGGACAATTCTGTATATTCTTTGAATTCTACTGCCGTTCATTCTGTTTTGTGGTTGCCTTCTGAGCGTGATTTTCTTGTTATTCTTGGTTATTTAAATATTGCTGGAACAAGTTAGATGGCTTGCTCCGACTTAAACGTGCTCACTTCCACGACCCAACATGAGTTTCTTGATAATATATATGGGTTGTAATTGAGTCAGATTATTGATATCCCAAATTCTCTAGAAAGAATGAAGGGTTTTATTTTTCTCTTGGATCCCTGTTTTGTATTTATCTTTTGAACTGATCCTATATCCGTTCCGGAAGACCCATATCATCTGACTTTAGAGGTGTTGATGGATTTACCACTTCGGTTCATGTAGTAAATTTATAAAAAAAAAAAGAAAAGCTCTTCAATTTCGGAAAACTAATTTTTCTAAATTTTTTCAGTCTTATCCAAAACTGACTGATCCAGTTTGTAAGGCAATCAAGTTTTTTTTATTTTTTTAAGCAATTTACTTGATATTTGTGTTCCAGTTTGTGATCCATGTATGTCTAACAATCCATCTGGTTTACGCGGGAATTAACAAACCTGCAAAATAGGAAGTCAAGAATGTATAATAAGCTTAAGAAAACTGGCTTTTTCTTGGATCCCTCTCGTTATCTGATAGCTCGGTTCAATTTCTTACCTTAGGAGTTGTGGACTACAATTGCGGATGGATCCTAAAAAGTTTAGTTCTTTTGCAAATGTGAAGCGTAGATCATCAACACTTCCATCCATCGTGTTTTTCGAAAAAAAAAGACAGCTGACTCAAATCGGGCTATTGCCGGTTTATTTGCCGATTTTTTTCAAACGACATACATATATCGTTCAAAATGATTAATTAAGTTCTTCTCATCCTCATCGTGTAAATGATTCTTATTGAATATTTGGAACTCTTATTACGGAAAGCTCGCTATTAAGTGATCTTAAGGCCGTAAAACCCGTATTTTCCCCGGGTCCAGATGAAGTACCAGGGTGTGTGCTTAGGTACTGCGCTCAAGCTCTGTTGAAGCCCTTTTACAATTTATTTAATTTTTCTGTGGAATTGAGTTCTTTCCCTAATATTTGGAAAGAATCATTTATAGTTCCTCTCCATAAAAAGGAAACAAGTCAAACGTTAGTAACTATAGAATGTCTTTTTTAAATAATTATGTTCTCAATTGAACCTTGAAAAACAAAAACCTTGAACGAATTAAGTCGGTTACTGTTCATAAATGAACATACGTATAAACAGCCCTCGGAGTACGCTGCCACATGTGTGAAGCAAGTACTTGAAAAGGGTCACGTAAGGCGTAGAATTACCACATGGGTCGCGATACCATGAGTAGAAAGGAGACAAATGTACCTTAAGACCTACATCTGACTTTACCCAATAAAACATACGACTTCATTTACATGATAAGAAAGAAGGAGACAAGAACGCTCCAACACTATATTTAACTTTGTCTAGTACATAAGATCACATTATACGATATGTAAAAGAAGTCAAGGAATACTGTAACATTATATTCAACCTTGTCTAAATAGTACATAAGATCAGCTATAAAACCCCATACAACTCAATAAACGAGACAGTTCTTAATAAAACGCGAGAGAGTGTTTTAGTTAGGGATTGGCAACGCGTGCTTCATACTAGTTCTAACGCTGCGACTAACATCGCGACTTAGCTCAAGTATAGATTTGCATGTAATTACTGATTTGGGTATCCTTTTTGATCCCAAGCTTAAGTTTGACAAGCATATTTATTCTTTTTCTAATCAAGCCTTTCATTTATCCGATCACGGTTTTCGTAGCCGCACGTTATTCAAGGACATCAAATCTTCGGCGTGCCGAACAGCAAAAAGTGTCTGAGGTCAGGGTATCTTACAGTGGAGTACACTCGAAAGTTGCCACACCTCACCGCGAGCGAAGCAAGCAGGAGGCGGAGCCCCCTTGTTTATTTTTTCGAAATTCCTTTATCATTAATAAATACGATTACATATTTTGAAAGTCATCCTGCGAGTGCGCACGAAAGATCTAGTTTGAGAAATCAGTCAAAAAAAAATCAAAAATTTAAACTTTAATTAATAAAATAATAAAATTATAATAGGAATGATTACTTTGTTTTTCACGAGTTCATCGATAAGCATCGGGTGTTCGATAATAAATAAAAATTTCTGAAATCTGACAGGGCGAATGGCAAAGAAAGTCATCATTTGAATTGCATTTGGATTGAACTCGACATTTTGTCTGAATGATGAAAATGGCGTCGAATGTGCCAAATGAGCTGTCGTGGAAATTGCCTAAATATTACTGTGCTGTTCTGTCAACGCATTGACTTTCCGTCAAGCGGTGTCTTTGAATTTATGCGAATACGACAAAGTAGAGCATCCCAAATACTCATCATAACACAACTTCTGGAGTCACAAATTATAGAAATGTTTACGATCCCCTAGTTGTCCACCCCTGGTATAGACGCCACAAATGTCGACGCTACAGTGCACTATGGGGCATTTGAGAGAGTCTTTTGGCATTAATTCATTTTCGAAGGTATGCAGATTCATGAATTTTTATTGCCAACACATTATAAATTCATCAATCTGATATTTTCCATAACAGAAATGTTAACATAACAGTCCAATATTAAGATAGCAGCTGTTGAAGTCAGCTGTTTCAAACCGAAAGCCGCGTGCTTTTATAAAATGTAAAATTGCTGTGCATTTTATAATCAATAGTTATTAATGAAAATTGCATGAAAAATATTAAATTGGTGTTGGATGTTAACAATTCGGGCTTGTACTAAATGTTGCAACTGATATTTTGTTGTTTTTGTGCGTGTGTTATTAATAATTTGTATTTTTGGAAAAGTGGGCTTGTCACCACCCCCACCCCCAATTTTTATTTTTTGATATTTATGTTCCTACCCTTCTAAGAGGGTTTACATCTTTCTGTATCAAAAAATTACGATTTATTTTAATGCTAATAATATATATTGTTAGAAAATGTTATTTAAATAGTAATTGTTTATTATTTCAACTGAATTGCACCCGGAAAAACTTAAAAATAAAATAATAAATTTATTGGGCGGGCTTGGTGACACGCCCACTTTTCCAAAATACTTCTAAGGTATAATACTAGAAAAAAAACCGCATCTAAATATCTTGCGTAGTTTAATTAATGCCAAAAAAAACTTCTCAAACGCCCCATATTGCAGTGTACAACATTGAAGGGAACTAACGCTGCAAGCAAACATGAGATAATGTACGAACTATTCAGTTGCTCACTTGAACGTGTAAGCACAGCATAAAGTAATTATCGTAAAAGATTTGGACCGATATATGCAAGTTGTGTCATGTGCGACCGCCGTGAAAATGTGAAATTTGACAGTTGGTCAGTTGAGTGGAAAGCGGTTAATCTCTTGAGTTTGCCCTGAATAGTTCGTTACATAAAATGGTAAATTACGTTCAAGTAACGAAAATTAATAAGAAATAGTCTATTAACATAGATTTAAATACCAATGTTAATAATAAATAATCAGGTCAAAGCTAAACTGTTAGTTTGTCCATCTGTCTGTATGAAAGCGTCACTCTTAGTGATTAAGTTGAAAAGCTTGACACGAAATAAAGTGTATGGTTTCCTGCATAAGGCCTATTTAGACTCGTAGCGAAACGACCGCGAAATGAAAAACTCCATATAAAAAAACCAGTGAAGAAAATTTTACGTTTTGTCCTTTCAAATTTGGTTCAGACTTTTCGCATTGAGCAATTGAGCACCTGACTGCGATTCTTCTTATTCTTCTGCCCCTTCTTTTCCTTTCGCTTGAGAACGGTGGTAGCCAGCTTTGCAACATATAGTTTCAACAATAAAAGAAAACTACAATGATTATATTGATTGAATTAAATACCGTATTTATGTATATCCTATGTGCATGCAAATCTATGTAATTACATTCAAACAAATACCCCACATAAATACTAGTGTATTTATCCACAATTATTTAAACGCCTTCCACAATTTATTTCGCTAAATTCACTTTAAATTTCTGTTTGGCACTTTGTTTTCATTGTGAACAGCTGATTTGATTTGGGCACAATAACTTTTTTTTTCTTGAACAGCTGATTTGACTTATATCGATATATCGATAGGAAAAATACTAACATTCTTTATGTAACATCAAGTTAACATAAAGCTGCGTTACGTTGTGGAACAATGTCTTTTGTAAGGCTTTCATTTCGCTTTCAGGTTTTTATCATAAAATTTAAAGTTTGGGCTTCACTATTTTTGAATGTTTACTTTCCCCGCTGAACTTAATGTGGTGAACAAAAAACGCGGCCTCTGCACAGAAAACTTCTTTAGTAGGCCTCATATCCCTTAAAACAGGCTGTAAGCAGTTCGGTCTGCAGCCAGAACCGTTTGCTTCCAGGTGCGAGTAGAATTTCCGGATTTCCAATTATAATTTCACACATTCACAAACTGAATCCACATGCATACATACAAAGCAAGCTTAAGTTTTTTACTTTACTTTTTCCTTTTTTGATTTAAAAGAAACAGAAAATATATTTTATTTCATCTTCATTAATACCATAGAGTCAATATCACCACCTATAAGTTAATGAATAACAAGGGAGCTCCGCCCCCTGCAAGCTTCGCTCACCTACTCCCAGCTTGCGTCGCTTGCGGAAATGAAATTTAGTTAATAATGTTAATTAAGTTTAGTCAAAGTAGCCTTTAGTATGAATTTGGTTGAGATTTCTTAAGAAAGAAAAACAATTTTCATACTAATCGATAATTTGCATTATATTGTTCCTATGGCAGCTATATGTTATAGTAATCCGACTTTTACCAAATTTGGTCAGAATGATGAATGACAGTCCCAAACATATAATCTGTAAGTTTGGTTAAGATATCTTAATTTATATAATACTAGGGGGCTCCGCCCCATGCGCGCTTCGCTCGCCGACCCCCGGCTCGCTTCGCTCGCGGAAATGAAATTTAGTTAATAATGTTAATAAAGTTTAGTCAAAATAACCTTTAGTATGAGTTTGGTTGAGATTTCTTAAGAAAGAAAAAAATTTTCATACTAATCGATAATTTGCATTATATTGTTCCTATGGCAGCTATATGTTATAGTAATCCGACTTTTACCAAATTTGGTCAGAATGATCAATGACAGTCCCAAACAAATAATCTGTAAGTTTGGTTAAGATATCTTAATTTATATAATATAATGCACATTAACCTTTAATATGAAAAACTTTTTTGTTTCTTAAGATATCTAAATCAAACTCACAGATTGTATGTTTGCGACTGTCTCTTACATTCTGAACCAATTTGGTCGAAATCGGTCAGCTATATCATTTAGCTGTCATAGGAAAGATCGGTCGAAAATCAGGTGTTAGTATGAAAAACTTTTTTGTTTCTTAAGATATCTTAACCAAACTTACTTTGGGACGGTCTCTTACATTCTGACAAAATTTGGCCGAAGTCGGATTACAATATCATATGAAACTAACCTTTGGTATGAAAAACTCAGCAGCTGTATGATATAGTAATCCGACTTTGACCAAATTTGATCAGAATATAAGAGACAGTCCCAAACATCTAATTTGTAAGTTTGGTTAAGATATCGTAAGAAACAAAAAAGTTTTCCATACCAAATTTAGTCAGAATGTAAGAGACAGTCCCAAACATCTAATCTGTAAGTTTGGTTAAGATATCTTAAGAAACAAAAAAGTTTTCCATACTAAAGGTTAATTTCATCCGATTATTCCTATGGCAGCTATATGATATAGTAATCCGACTTTGACCAAATTTAGTCAGAATGTAAGAGACAGTCCCAAACATCTAATCTGTAAGTTTGGTTAAGATATCTTAAGAAACAAAAAAGTTTTCCATACTAAAGGTTAATTTCATCCGATTATTCCTATGGCAGCTATATGATATAGTAATCCGACTTTGACCAAATTTAGTCAGAATGTAAGAGACAGTCCCAAACATCTAATCTGTAAGTTTGGTTAAGATATCTTAAGAAACAAAAAAGTTTTCCATACTAAAGGTTAATTTCATCCGATTATTCCTATTGCAGCTATATGATATAGTAATCCGACTTTGACCAAATTTGGTCAGAATGTAAGAGACAGTCCCAAACATCTAATTTGTAAGTTTGGTTAAGATATCGTAAGAAACAAAAAGTTTTTCCATACTAAAGGTTAATTTCATTCGATTATTGCTATGGCAGCTATATGATATAGTAATCCGACTTTGACCAAATTTAGTCAGAATGTAAGAGACAGTCCCAAACATCTAATCTGTAAGTTTGGTTAAGAAATCTTAAGAAACAAAAAAGTTTTCCATACTAAAGGTTAATTTCATCCGATTATTGCTATGGCAGCTATATGATATAGTAATCCGACTTTGACCAAATTTGGTCAGGATGTAAGAGACAGTCCCAAACATCTAATCTGTAAGTTTGGTTAAGATATCTGAAGAAACAAAAAAGCTTTCCATACTAAAGGTTAATTTCATCCGATTATTCAAATGACAGCTATATGATATAGTAATCCGACTTTAACCAAATTTGGTCAGGATGTAAGAGACAGTCCCAAACATCTAATCTGTAAGTTTGGTTAAGATATCTGAAGAAACAAAAAAGTTTTCCATACTAAAGGTTAATTTCATCCGATTATTCAAATGACAGCTATATGATATAGTAATCCGACTTTAACCAAATTTGGTCAGGATGTAAGAGACAGTCCCAAACATCTAATCTGTAAGTTTGGTTAAGATATATTTCAGCTCTTTACATTTAGGCGTTTGGCCTACACGTTGATGTGTCAGTGAGGACAAAGAGTTTTATATATATAGATAGATAATGCACATTAACCATTAGTATGAAAAACTTTTTTGTTTCTTGAGATATCCAAATCAAACTCACAGATTGTATGTTTGCGCCTGTCTCTTACATTCTGACCAAATTTGGTCGAAATCGGTCAACTATATTATATAGCTGTCATAGGAAAGATCGGTCGAAAATCAGGTTTTAGTATGAAAAACTATATTGTTTCTTAAGATATCCAAATCAAACACACAGATTGCATGTTTGCGACTGTCTTTTACATTCTGACCAAATTTGGTCGAAATCGGTCAACTAATCCGACTTTTACCAAATTTTGTCAGAATGTAAGAGACAGTCTCAAACATCTAATCTGTAAGTTTGGTTAAGATATCTTAAGAAACAAAAAAGTTTCCATACTTAAGGTTCTATTTCATCCGATTATTTCTATGGCAGCTATATGATATAGTAATCCGACTTTGACCAAATTTGGTCAGGATGTAAGAGACAGTCGCAAACATACAATCTGTGAGTTTGGATTGAGATATCTTAAGAAACAAAAAAGTTTTTCATACAAAGCAATTCCATGACCTTTTGACCTCTGGTAAACACACTTCCAGGTGGAATTTTACAAAACGCCGTCTTATTGCACGATGAAATTGTCTCAGCTATGTTGTGTGAAAATTTCAGCTCTTTACCTTTAGCCGTTTGGCCTACACGTTGATGTGTCAGTCAGTCAGTCAGTCAGTCGTGAGGAGAACGAATTTTATATATATACTAGGGGGCTCCGCCCCTGCTCGCTTCGCTCGCCAACCCCCGGCTCGCTTCGCTCGCGGAAATGAAATTTAGTTAATAATAATAATTAAGTTTAGTCAAAGTAACCTTTAGTATGAGTTTGGTTGAGATTTCTTAAGAAAGAAAAACAATTTTCATACTAATCGATAATTTGCATTATATTGTTCCTATGGCAGCTATATGTTATAGTAATCCGACTTTTACCAAATTTGGTCAGAATGATGAATGACAGTCCCAAACATATAATCTGTAAGATTGGTTAAGATATCTTAATTTATATAATATAATGCACATTAACCTTTAGTAAGAAAAACTTTTTTGTTTCTTAAGATATCTAAATCAAACTCACAGATTGTATGTTTGCGACTGTCTCTTACATTCTGACCAAATTTGGTCGAAATCGGTCAACTATATCATATAGCTGTCATAGGAAAGATCGGTCGAAAATCAGGTGTTAGTATGAAAAACTTTTTTGTTTCTTAAGATATCCAAATCAAACTCACAGATTGCATGTTTGCGACTGTCTCTTACATTCTGAACCAATTTGGTCGAAATCGGTCAGCTATATCATATAGCTGTCATAGGAAAGATCGGTCGAAAATCAGGTGTTAGTATGAAAAACTTTTTTGTTTCTTAAGATATCCAAATCAAACTCACAGATTGCATGTTTGCGACTGTCTCTTACATTCTGAACCAATTTGGTCGAAATCGGTCAGCTATATCATATAGCTGTCATAGGAAAGATCGGTCGAAAATCAGGTGTTAGTATGAAAAACTTTTTTGTTTCTTAAGATATCTTAACCAAACTTACTTTGGGACGGTCTCTTACATTCTGACAAAATTTGGTCGAAATCGGATTACTATATCATATGAAACTAACCTTTGGTATGAAAAACTCAGCAGCTGTATGATATTGTAATCCGACTTTGACCATATTTGGTCAGAATGTAAGAGACAGTCCCAAACATCTAATCTGTAAGTTTGGTTACGATATCTTAAGAAACAAAAAAGTTTTCCATACTAAAGGTTAATTTCATCCGATTATTGCTATGGCAGCTATATGATATAGTAATCCGACTTTGACCATATTTGGTCAGAATGTAAGAGACAGTCCCAAACATCTAATCTGTAAGTTTGGTTAAGATATCTGAAGAAACAAAAAAGTTTTCCATACTAAAGGTTAATTTCATCCTATTCTTCATATGGCAGCTATATGATATAGTAATCCGACTTTGACCATATTTGGTCAGAATATAAAAGACAGTCCCAAACATCTAATCTGTAAGTTTGGTTAAGATATCTGAAGAAACAAAAAAGTTTTCCATACTAAAGGTTAATTTCATCCGATTATTCATATGGCAGCTATATGATATAGTAATCCGACATTGACCAAATTTGGTCAGGATGTAAGAGACAGTCCCAAACATAGAATCTGTAAGTTTGGTTAAGATATCTTAACAAACAAAAAGTTTTTCATACAAAGCAATTCCATGACCTTTTGACCTCAGGTAAACACACTTCCAGGTGGAATTTTACAAAACGCCGTCTTATTGCACGATGAAATTGTCTCAGCTATGTTGTGTGAAAATTTCAGCTCTTTACCTTTAGCCGTTTGGCCTACACGTATGTGTCAGTCAGTCAGTCAGTCAGTCAGTCAGTCAGTCAGTCAGCAGTCAGTCAGTCAGTCAGTCAGTCAGTCAGTCAGTCAGTCAGTCAGTCAGTCAGTCAGTCAGTCAGGACAAAGAGTTTTATATATATAGATAATGCACATTAACCTTTAGTAAGAAAAACTTTTTTGTTTCTTAAGATATCTAAATCAAACTCACAGATTGTATGTTTGCGACTGTCTCTTACATTCTGACCAAATTTGGTCGAAATCGGTCAACTATATCATATAGCTGTCATAGGAAAGATCGGTCGAAAATCAGGTGTTAGTATGAAAAACTTTTTTGTTTCTTAAGATATCCAAATCAAACTCACAGATTGCATGTTTGCGACTGTCTCTTACATTCTGAACCAATTTGGTCGAAATCGGTCAGCTATATCATATAGCTGTCATAGGAAAGATCGGTCGAAAATCAGGTGTTAGTATGAAAAACTTTTTTGTTTCTTAAGATATCTTAACCAAACTTACTTTGGGACGGTCTCTTACATTCTGACAAAATTTGGTCGAAATCGGATTACTATATCATATGAAACTAACCTTTGGTATGAAAAACTCAGCAGCTGTATGATATTGTAATCCGACTTTGACCATATTTGGTCAGAATGTAAGAGACAGTCCCAAACATCTAATCTGTAAGTTTGGTTACGATATCTTAAGAAACAAAAAAGTTTTCCATACTAAAGGTTAATTTCATCCGATTATTGCTATGGCAGCTATATGATATAGTAATCCGACTTTGACCATATTTGGTCAGAATGTAAGAGACAGTCCCAAACATCTAATCTGTAAGTTTGGTTAAGATATCTGAAGAAACAAAAAAGTTTTCCATACTAAAGGTTAATTTCATCCTATTCTTCATATGGCAGCTATATGATATAGTAATCCGACTTTGACCATATTTGGTCAGAATATAAAAGACAGTCCCAAACATCTAATCTGTAAGTTTGGTTAAGATATCTGAAGAAACAAAAAAGTTTTCCATACTAAAGGTTAATTTCATCCGATTATTCATATGGCAGCTATATGATATAGTAATCCGACATTGACCAAATTTGGTCAGGATGTAAGAGACAGTCCCAAACATAGAATCTGTAAGTTTGGTTAAGATATCTTAACAAACAAAAAAGTTTTTCATACAAAGCAATTCCATGACCTTTTGACCTCAGGTAAACACACTTCCAGGTGGAATTTTACAAAACGCCGTCTTATTGCACGATGAAATTGTCTCAGCTATGTTGTGTGAAAATTTCAGCTCTTTACCTTTAGCCGTTTGGCCTACACGTTGATGTGTCAGTCAGTCAGTCAGTCAGTCAGTCAGTCAGTCAGTCAGTCAGTCAGTCAGTCAGTCAGTCAGTCAGTCAGTCAGTCAGTCAGTCAGGACAAAGAGTTTTATATATATAGATAGATTGAACCGTTTATAACCAAATTTAGTCAAGACATATGTGACTAAACATAATTTATAAGCTTGTTTGATGGAGATATTTTCAAAAACAATAAAATTTGCATGCCCTTACTCAAAATCCATCCAGTGCATAGTGCTCCAGAATCCAAAAATGTTGGCAGAAATTAGAATAATGTAGTTACAGACCTGAAACTTGGTACACTTTATGGTCATACCACGCGTAAAGTCTGAGAAAAATTTGGACCGATCGAGCCACGCGTTCTTCACCACCCGATATGAGAAAAAATTGAAAAAATTTATTTAAAATCTAAATATGAAGCTATAGACTTGAAATTTGACATTAATCTTAGTTAGGCTAAAGTAAAATTTTTTGTTTTTTTATTGGACCATGTTTTAACCCACCCCCCTCCCCGACTCTGTGAAAAATCGGATTTTTTTCCTAAATATAAAGATAGACCCTTAAAATTTTACATATTTATTAGTCAGACTAAACTAGAATTTATAATATTTTTAGTTTTTTACTTCGATTTTTTTTTCACCCCCCTTTCCTATATGGCTCAGATTTTTCAGCTAAATTAAACATCTGCAACATGTGTTTTTTTAAGAAAAGGAGCAAAACGGGTAAAAATTAATACCATCTCATTATATACATATTGACGATTAACGTTGCTTTAATAGAATTTACAACCAACTCTAAGCAATCATACCTTTCTTCCACGGAACACAACAAGTTTAAGGGTAGAATTGCTAAAAAACATTACATTACAAAAGCATATATAACAAAGACAAATCACATAAAACAAGTAATGCATTGTAACACTTATAATAAAAATACTTTTAACTTATTTTCCAATTTGATTTACTTCAAATACGATTACACAATTACACGAACAAAGTGAAAGCATGCCGTAAAATATTCGTTGCCCCAAATAGTTCTGTATTGGAATAAAATATGGTTTTTACATAACTCTTAACAAAAAATAATTGAATTGTCGTGTCACATCAAATACCAAAAAAAATTCGAACCCTAGATTTCTCATTGTGGTAATAATCATGAAAATATAAACGCCACCCTGTTTATTTTTGAACCACCTATTATTTCTACTTTGACAGCTCGAATGATATTTCCAATATTTAGTAAATGGCTTGCGTTTTACGAAATGGTTAAGTTTACGCTCGAAAAAAATTTGTAAATACTGAAAACTTACTTCCATAGTGGTGAGTCTTCAACCGAAAATGCGCTCAAAATTCGGGAGGAATAAAGCGCCTTCCAGGCAGTTTGTGTACAAATTTGTTCAATGTGAGCGTAATACTGGCTCGTTAATGGACAGGCCAACGCGTTCCCGTGTTCGCCCACTGCGTTCAGTCGAAAATATTGCGGCTGTGGCCAAAAGTGTGAGAGACAATCCATCAACATCAACTCGACACTGTGCGCAGGAATTTGACATTTCTCGGACGTCCCTGCAACGAATTTTGACTAAAGACCTGTGTCTGAAGCCGTTCGAAATTCAATTGTTGCAGGAGCTGAAGGAGCACGACCATCCGATGCGTTTTCAATACGCGCATTGGGCCAAAGAGCGCTTGGTGGAATATGAGCATTTTTACCGAAAAATCGTATTTTCAAATGAAGCTCATTTCCACCTCGGTGGTTACGTCAATAAGCAGAATTGCCGCATTTAGGGCTCCGAAAGCCCGCACGTCGCCTTGGAGAAGTCCATGCATCCACAACGAGTGACTGTTTGGTGCGGTATGTGGTCAGGCGGCATCATTGGCCTTCATTGGCCATCTTCGAAAACGAATCAGAAGCCGCCGTAACCGTCAATGGTGTCCGCTATCGCGGCATGTTGGACGACTTTTTTTCCCCCGAATGGAAGATGAAGACATCGACGAATTATGGTATCAGCAGGATGGCAATACGTGCCACACAGCTAACGTTACAGTCGAACTACTGCACGGTACTTTCAAAAATCGAATAATCAGCCGAAAAGGCGATGTCAACTGACTGCCTCGCAGCTGCGATATGGCCCCGTTGGACTATTTTTTGTGGATTAGTGCTATACCAACCATCCAGAGACGACTGACGACCTAAAGCACGAGATTGAAGTCGCTATTGAGCCCATTTGATTCCATACTATCGAAAGTGTGCTGAAAGATTGGGTCGATCGGATTGCCAACTGCAAGGCCTCCCTGGGCAGCCATATGAATGAAGTGGTCTTCCACAAATAAACCACAATGTTGGCGCTATTCAATAAAAAAAACGCAACTTTTCCGTGGGCCACCCAAGAAAAAAGCCAAGCTTTAATTTTTCAGTCATATTCTCGGATACACAAAAATCAATGGTCATAATTTCATTTCAAATATCAATAAAATTATAAATTACGAAAATTAATTAGTGACGAAAACAGTTTCATGTCCCAAAATATCTGAAATCCAATCTTATGACGAACGATTTTTTATTTAATATATGAATCATTCTAAAAATAAAATGTTTGGCATTGCGTAAATCTGTCACGATTCCTTATACCCAAAAAAAACTTTAATACGCAGTGACGAATGCCAAACTTTGTTTTAATTTAAGGCACGCCCAAAAGGCCTCCAAAATACCTTTCAAACGACATATAAAACATAGCTTCTGTGGTTTGGAAACGATGGGTCTATTTATGGCAACCGACTATTGTCTATCCGCATATATGTCTGGAAAATTAAAGCTCTAACATATCTGCATCTTTTATATACTTCTGTGAATAGTACCACTGTTAAAAATCATACTCAACACCTTTCAAGCAATGAGAGGTACAGAGTTTGATATTTGTTGCTCTTTGATGTGATGTGATACAACTCTGGTTTGATTTAAAAAGTACAAACTTTTTTTTAGATACTGGGGTCTCCCTTATAAACTAGTGCACTAGTCGCAGTATGCAATAGTGTGCTGAACAGGGTGCTATAATTTCTTATTAATCTAAAATTAAAATTAAAGTCATTGTTTGTTTTGGATATCTTAAGAAATAAAAAAGTTTCTCATACTAATGGTTAATTTGCATGCGATTGCTCCTATGGCAGCTATATGATATAGTAATCCGAATTTGACTAAATTTGGTCAGAATATAAGAGACAATCCCAAAAATATAATCTGTAAGGTTGGTTAAGATATCTTTATATACAAAAAAGATTTTCATACAAACCAATTACCTGACCTTTGACCTGAATTTGACCCTCTTACAGGTGGAATTTCGCAAAACGCCGTCTTATTGAACGATGTATTATCTCATCTATGATGTGTAAAATTTTAGCTTTTACCTTTAGCCGTTCGGCCTACACGTTGATGTGTCAGTGAGTCAGTCAGTGAGTCAGTAAGGAAAAAGAGTTTTATTTATCTAGATGAGTGCAGGAGGAGAACGGGGCAATGTGACCGCCCTGTCAACGTCCTTGGTCACATCTTAATTATATGACAACAAAGGAAAGTTTAAGTAAAGACAATGTTTTTATTACAATTACAACAAAATAAAAAAAAAAAAATTGCTTATTATTATTTGTATAAGTTTACTTATATTAGAGTTTTGCCTACAATCATTACATTTTCATTTTATTTAGCATTGAAAAATGTAGTGTTTAGTTTGCATTTAAAATGAGATGTAGGACACATTTTTTTTCATTGAATAATTATAGTGAAATCGCAATTTAGTTAGAATTATTATTGAATTTGTGGAATATTTAAATATGCAAAGTTAGTACTTTAAAAATATGTTAATAATGTTAAAAATCTTCATAAATTTAAATTAATTTTTTTTCACAATTTAACAAAAAGTTATAAATTTAAAATATTGCTAAAAAATTTAAGAAATAAAAGTGTTTTAAATCGTTAAATGTTTAAATTTTTATGATTTTCTTAAACATTTTTAACATTTTTCTAAGCTTTTAACATTTTTTTGATTTTTATAAAATATCTATTTAATATTTTTAACATTCTTTTAATATATTTTTAAAAAGAAAAAATTTCCAAATTAATTATTCCAAAAATTTAAATATATTGCTTAAAATTGCAATTTATCTATAATTAGTCAATGACAAAAAAAATGTAATTTTCAATGCTAATTAAAAATGTACAACCATTACTTTTTTCAATGCTAATGAAATAGACATTTCATTTTTTTCAATGCTAGCGAAATGACAAATTCATTACTAAAGTCGTTTATTGGGCCCGTCTTTGACTTATATAAAAATTAGAAAAAAAATTACAAGTTTTTAATGAAGAACGAAAGTTACGATTAGCTCAACAAATTTATGGGGCAAACAAGAAATGTAAAATGCATAAAAAAAACAAGGGGGCTCCGCCCCTGCTCGCTTTGCTCGCCTACCACCAGGATACCCTGTGCCCAGACACTCTGATGCCGTTCGGCAGCCAAAGAATTGATGCCCTTGCAAAACGATGTATTAAATTTATGCTTGATTATAACCAAATTTGGTCAAGATGTATAAGACCAACTTAAATGACCAACTTAAGACCAACTCAAAAAACAAAAAGTTGTTTGTACTAAAACTTGATTTTCGACCGATCGTTCCTATGACAGCTTTATGATATTGTGACCTGATCTGACCCAAATTTGGTCAGGATGTATAAGACCAACATAAATGCATATTCTGTGCGCATGGTTGAGATATCCTAAAACAAACAGTTGCTTGTACTTAAACTTGATTTTCAACCAATTCTTAAATGGCACCGTTATATGAATGAACCGTTATAAACCAAAGTAGACCAGGAACTTAAGTGTAAATTCTGTGAGATTGGTTGAGATATCTCAAAAAGCAAATATCTCCAGCTCGTGTGGTCTTTGAGATTGTTGCGTTCTAACTGATGAACGGACGGACAGGGCTAAATCGACTCGGCTGTTGATAATGGTAAAGAATATATGTACTGTATGTATAATTACTGTTCTGTCTATCATAGATACAAAATCTAGACCTTCAAAACAATACTCCTATAATATGTGATTGAATATGGATACGCGAGGTGGCAAACATTAGCGAGCAGGCGGTAGAGAACATAATTTATAAATAAGTATGTAATGGGCTTCATGATCTACCCGTGGCCGGCTTCATATGATGGCTGCTGCTTGAAAACAATCCAGAGGAGGCTTGTGAAGCACCGCCAGAAGCACCTAACGATGAATTCAGCAAAGTCCTAAAGCTCTGTTAACCAAATGCGATGTAATCTGCTTTACAAACATTCCCGAGTTGAAGGAAGGGACACCATCTTCTTTTTTCTTTTGGTATGGTAGCTCACTGCTGCCATGACGTTCCTCGGACGCCTCGCCTGAGCTGGGCCTAAGCTTTGACTCAATAAAGCCATTAACAAAATGTTTTGTAAATGTCAATGGCTGCGGCAGGCCTTCATCCTCCGGATCCTATGAAGACATATACAAAAAGGAATTAATTTCTATGACTTATACTTTAAGACAGTGACACAGTTAATTGGGCATTAAGCAAATGGTTAGTAGTGCGGTCAGCAAAATTTGGATATGTAAAAAAAATGAATATAAGTACTGCGCTAAGTGCTGCCAGCACGGTGCCAAAAAAGTGACCAAAAAATTGTCCATTGTTGATCTGCAAGAAGAAAACAAAACGTTATTTTTGAAAACTGTACATTTATGGATAATATTGTATTCCTACCGCTCCGCCCCCACCAGACAGGCCATCAAAGGCGGTACCCACGTATTGACCCAGAACAACACCAAAGTTCTTGTTACCCGACAACAAACCGGCCAGCAACGATGTGGCTGTACTAATCAATGCCTCAATGTCCAGGCCACCGGGCTGTGAAAGATAATAGATAATAATTAGAGTATAATTTTTATACCATTGCCCAAAGACTTACGCCAAACAAAGTCGATATGAGGCCAGTAAGTGCACCAATCAATGCGCCAACATCCGATCCACCCTCGCCCTGCAATCTGCATCACTTAGTATTGACATACTTGTTACAGCATTATTGATACCCACGCCACTTAAGCTGCCAATGATTCCAACAATACCGCCGCCGCCGCCACTACCTCCAGTATCGCCGTCATCATCCCCAAGCTCCGAAAAACCACTTCCATCTTCCTGTTTTCCGTTAGTTTTCGTTATGTTTTTCACTGGAAAATTTTTCGACTTCAAACGCGTATTAATGGGGAATATTTTAACTCCTGCCAACAAAACTGCTTTCATCTCAGAATTTTATGAGTAAGTATTATCAAAGCTGCAATCCTCTAAAATTTGTGGAGAAGATTCGGTTCGGTGCACCGTGGCCGATTTGGCTGATATAGCGCAACGACACACAAGTTTTCAACTGTTTAAATTTATCAAAATTGTAAGTCCCGCCGATAGCTAAATATTTATTTAGCAAATCGATAACATCAAAAATAAAAAAGGCGAGAGATATCTTAAGAAACAAAAAAGTTTTTCATATGAAAGGTTAATTTGCATCCGATTTATCCTATGGCAGCTATAAGATATAGTAATCAAACTTTGACCAAATTTGGTCAAAATATTAGAGACAGTCCCAAAAACCAAATGAGTTTGGTTTGGATTTCTAAGAAACAAAAAAGTTTTTCATATAGTTATAGTTTATAGTTATCCGACTTTGACTTAATTTGGTCAAATTGTCAGAGACAGTCCCAAATCTGTAAGTAAAGTTTGGATATCTTAAGAAACAAAAAAGTTTTTCATACAAAGCAATTACATGACCTCTTACCTCATATTAATGCAGTTGCAGGTGGAATTTCGTAAAACGCTGTCTTATTGAACGATGAAATTATCTAATCTATGTTGTGTGAAAATTTCAGCTTTTTGCCTTTAGCCGTTTGGTCTACACGTTGATGTGTCAGTCAGTCAGCAAGTCAATCAGTCAGGACAAAGAATTTTATATATGTAATATAGATAGATTATCTGGAGTGTCCAAGCAAACACTTGTCAAATTTGTTAAAATTGGCTTGCAAAACTCTAGTTCAGTATCTAGATGTTACAGATAAAGTATTGACTTTCACTGCGGACGGCAGTCCGCGTTAGTGACGACAGCAACACGTAGTGTGCAAAAGTCACTAACAATATTATACAGGAAGAATGGAAATTTTGCTACGACTGTCCGAGCAGATCGAGAAATATACTCCAACACAATATTCAACTTTGTCTACATTGTACATAAGGTCACATTACACGATAAGTAAGAAGGAGACAAGAACACAATATTCAACTTTGTCCACCTAGTACATAAGATCACATTGTACGATATGTAAAATAAGTCAAGGAATACTTTAACATTATATTCAACCTTGTCTAAATAGTACATAATATCAGCTATAAAACCCCATACAACTCAATAAACGACACAGTTCTCAATACAAAGCGAAAGAGTATTTTAGCTAGGGATTGTCAATGCGTGCTTCATACTAGTTCTAACGCTGCGACTAACATCGCGACTTAGCTCATGTATAGATTTGCATGCATATAGTCTTAACTTACAAAATTGTAAGTTTCTTAAAATTTCGTAAAATTTCGCGTCTTTTGATTTATGACACATGGCTTGGAAGATATTACCTGTTGACTAGATATATACATTTTACTTAGAGTTGAAAGGTGGCAGCAGCAATAAAGAATTGTAGCGGGCAAATTTGGGCATGGATAGGGTTTCTTCACTAGACTTTTACTTCGTTAAGAAGTCTTTTTTGGAAGATATTATTGTAATCCAAAAAGTAAGTAAGTCGATTTTGTTGTGAAAATCCGTAATTGACACAACATGGTTGTCAGAACTCAAAAAAATTCCTTTATTTATTTAGTTTTAAAATGTTAATCTGTTTGATTAAAAGCCTTTCAATGGACATCTGTTAATATGTAAAGCTTAGTTTCCACCAGAGAAAAATTCTACCGCTACCCTGGGGTAAACTCCACATAAAAAAAACGTCGGTGGAGGAGTAGCTGAATTGTGTCTTCTAAATTCCGCTGGTGCGATCCCCAGAAAAATCATCAGAGTTGCCAGATAAGTTGCGTCGTTGTTCAACACTTTTGGCACAACAGGTGATATTTCGATACCCGGCGTAGAAATATATGCCTTGTTCATTCTTTTGAAGAGGGGATGTTGAATGAGAAGAAAAACATGAACATTTTAAAAATGGCAAAAAGTTTTTTTTTTTTTTTTTTTTAACTACTTTGCTTTATTTATTGAATCTTCTCCGGATGGAGACTTACAATAAGTTAATCGAATCTTATAATTATAACTTATTTACAGTCAAGTTGACTTATTAAGGTCTAGGGGCCCCGATATTTTACTGCTGGGCTGGGAGGTCGTTGCGTTGGAGGCGGGTTCGATTGCAAATCGATTTGCAATCGAAATGGCAAAAAATTAACTAAGAGTGAAAATGGGGCGCCTGGACCTGTTCACAACGCAGGACAGAATTAATCTAATTCTGGAAGTGGGGAAATATTCAATAATTTACGATTTGACCGACAAAAAGCATTTCGATGACATTTTTTTGAAGACGGATTTCCTCATTATTTCAACAAAACTTGCCATATTGTGCCTTACAATTATTCACCAAGATTGGCGCTTTGTAAAATGTTAACACATACAGCGGACGCACAAGTGTGACCAATCGACATTTGGTTACTTTTTGGTGTTGCGTTGGTCACACTAAATTCCGATGTTCGGCGTCGAAAAATATCACATTTTTATTTCGCTACCCCCTAACGTTGGTGGGAACTAAGCTTAAGGAAAGAATAAACTTGTTTTTAGAATGAATTGCTAAAAACTACGATTTGAGTTTCAACCCTACATTAAAGATTTTTTCATCTCCTTTTTATCAAATTAAATTAGCAAATTTACAAATTCGTTGCAAGCACTGGGTGCAATGTTTAACTGAAAATGTATTTAAGCCAGGGATTGATATCAAAACATATTCCGGTACGTTCCTAATCGAATATTAGGGACATAGATTCGATCCCTTTTTTGTACTTTCGTAAAATAATGTAATTTTTAAGAATTTCAGAATGTTTAGCAACAATTTATTAACAGTACATAAGAGTAACATGGAGATAAGCTGGTAAAATAAAATTTTTAATTTTTCATGTCATGTATGTTATTGTTATGACCCTGAATAAAATAATTATTTACTGATAGAAAATGGGTTAACACCCGACAATTCGCATGAAGTTTCAAGCAGTGGGCACGTAGTGCCTCACTGAACTATAATTTGGTTTACTGAGAATTCTACCAGCGAATAGTCGGAGTCGACATATGGTCATGGTCACAAAAAAGTACACCAAAAAAAAATTTTTTTTTCAAAATTTTCCAAATTTTTTATCATTATTAAATGTTGTAATTCTAATACTATAAGGAAACACAAATAGAAAATGAAAGAAATTAGGAAATAGCAAAAATATAAACAAGGAGGATCCGCCCCCTGCTCGCTTCGCTCGCGGTAAGGTGCGGTTACAGTTGAGCGCACTCGACCGTATGTCTATTGGAATGCCCTTCGACTCCCCCTGATTGTTCCAATGACAGATATTTGATAAAGAGAACCGATTTGAATCAAAATAGGTCAGGATGTATAAGACCAACTTAAATGCAAATTCTGGTAAATTGGTCGAGATATCTTAGCAAACAAAAAAGTTGTTCATACTAATACTTGATTTTTTACCGATCTTTTCTATGGCAGCTATATGGTCAGGATATATAAGACCGACCCAGATGCATATGCTGTGAGTTTGGTTAACATATCTGAAAAAAAATAAAGGTTTTCTTGCTAAAACTTTATTTTCGACCAATCGTTTCTATGATATATGATATAGTGGTCCGATCCAAAAAAAAGAAAAAAACAAATTGGATCTGCTTATGATATATATGAACCTACATACCAAGTTTGGTGTCTCTAGCTCTTGCAGTCTCTGAGATTTCGGTGTTCATACAGACGGACATGACTATATCGACTCGGCTGGACTTGGGTTGGATTTCTGTGGCACCCCTAATGGACATTAGTTTTGGGACACCCGATAAACATCGTATGTTTGAATGGTGATTATATTTTTGTTGTTAATATTTACATACTTACTTACTACCATACTAAAGTCATGTTAGTCACATTAATGAAAAAAGGCCAATTGAATCAGATACTCACATCAACATCCAGTGCCTGTGGTTGTTCATTATTGTTACTACTTCTCTCAAATTGCTGTTGCACAAGATTTTCTCGAAAATCATCCTGCTTATTAAGTTGATTATTAGTACGTCAGTTAAACTAATGCACACTCGAAAAAATTCGAATAGACTGCGAATTGGACTCACTTACCTCCGACAATATGGATTTGATTATATGCATTTCCTTACGTTTATCTCCTTGATTTTCTTCCAAATTCTCATTCGCCGCCCGCTTATGAAGAACCTTATGACTGACCTTGGCTAGGGGTCCATCAACAGTGGCATGCTTCAAGATTTGCTCAAGTGCATAATCAATCTTGGTTTCTAAATCAATCTTCATCTTAGGAACCTGCGTCAATATGTGAAGCCGTAACTGTTGCAATCGTTCACCCAACTGTGCCTGCTCTGTGGATTGTGGCTGAAGCTCAAAAGATTGCTGCTCGCGAATATTTCGAAGTTCCTGGAGAAACTGCTGTTCATTCTTAGTACTGCTTAATACATCTATGGCACTGCCAAGTATGTTGAGTGCACGCTGATCACGCACTAGTTCCTTTTCGATGTCGTCAATATTGGGAAGCACTTGATTAGTCGCCTGAAAATCAGTCTGCCGAACGAGCTTCTTAATTTCTGCCACCAGATGCTGTTCCATTTGGTGTTCTGTCTGCCGAGCTCCATTTAATAGTCCTAAGGCGGCCAATAAACGCAGGTCCTGAGGCGGCAAGATACGCTCCAACCGTCGATACGCAGTTATTGTACGCAGGTACTGAGACTGTGAGTTCAGTCCACTGATCCGGGCGCTGGTACTCCAGACGGCGCAGATCAGCAGAAGCAGAAATTTCACCTGAGACACCATCATATTTCTCATGACTCAGACTCAACACTCAAACTGTGCCCAGAAGTGCAGCTCTCTTATATATCAATCTATACCGTCAATTTTTTTTTTCAGTTTTTATTAGTTTCTTGTGCTTAATCGCGTGTGGGCGTGTGGGCGCCGCCTCCCTTACTCCACCTACCCTCGCTTCACTGCACCTTTCATTGTATTGAGTAACCGTTCACAAATATTATGTCTTATACATATACGCCATTGATCAGTAGTCCATGTCTTTATTTGTTCGCTTAATTGACTATGATATGGAAATTACCACAAATATATAAATTTAAAGTTTATTTTAAATTATCTAAGGTGTCATAATACAGGCACTCCATCATAGTAAAGCAAGTAGGAGGGCTCTAGTCAAGAGCGCACGACTTCAACAACCCGTCAGTGGGGCCTTTCTTATTTTGCGGTTCAAAAATTATATATTTTGAAGTAGAGGTTTGCAAAAATCTCTCTTCGGGTCGGGCCGGGTTGGGCTCGTGCCTAACTTTAAGGCACGAAAACACGAAACACAGCTAAAATTAAAAGCTACTGCCAAAAAAATCACAATGTCTGATTATTTTAAAAATACCGAATTTCAATATTATTTTCTGTGCATATTTTTAGAGTATAAATATTTTATAATTTAATTTTTATATTTATCAAAATTATACATTTTTGACCATGACGTCAGTTGCTCTCTAGTTAGAGTCGCCGAACGGTTTTTCGGTCTAAAACTTGGACCGATCGGTCCACTATTATCATATAGCTGCCACAGATCCGTGGCGTGGGAAAGTTGTTTCCAGGACAAAGATTTAGGCGGCGACCAACTCCCACTACAACCTCCTTTTTTTAAGAGACTATTTTTCATTTTATAAAATTCAAAATAACAACGATATTTATTTTTAAAATATAATATACATGAGATTTCTAGTGTCAAAATTATTTACTGAAATTAAAATGTTGCTAAAGAATATATATGTATATGTATTTTATATAGGGTTGGAGATAAAATCTCAAATTTAAATAAATACGTATTTGATTTCCCTAAGATGCAAGCTCAGTGACAGTGACCAAAATAACACTATAATGGCTATGTACAGTTTCAAAAATGCGGGCGACAACCTTTAGAGTTCACTAAGTATAAAATGGACTAAAGTATATATTTTCGACCGATTGTTTCAATGAAAGCTAAGTATATGATTTAGTTACCCGATTAAAAGCAAATCCGGTCAGAATAGATAACAAAAAAGAATATTCATAATCTGTGAGGTTGATACCACAATTTTTTTTTTTAATTTTTTTCAAAATAATTCACATTTTTTTAGATTTTTAACATTTTTAATTTTTTTTTTTTTTTCAAATTTTTAACATTTTTTTAACGTAGTTTTAAAATACAACATTTTAAAATTTAATTATTCCAAAAATTCAATTACAATGCTAATTAAATTGCGATTTAACTGGAATTATTCAATGCCAAAAAAAAATTTTAATTACTTTTCATTTAATTACAAAATTTTTGACTAGAATTACTTTTACAATGCTAATGAAATGCCCATTTCAAAGGCACTACTTTTTTAATGCTACTGAAATGTTCATTTCATTAGCACTATTTTCTTCAATATTAGGTTCCTGTATACAGGACGCATATCAAATTTGTTTCTATTCTTGGATCGGACCTCTATACGTATATCATACAGCTGCCATAGGAATGCTCGGTCGATAATCATGTTTTAAGCTTAGTTTCCATTAGATAAATTCCTGTACCCCAGGGTAAACTCCATATAAAAAAAAGTTGGCTGGGGGCAAGCTGAATAAATTCGTCTAAATTCCGCTGCTGCGATATCCACGAACGGCATCAAACAGAGTTGCCAGATAAGGTACGGCGTTGTTCAACACTTTTGGCACAACAGCTGGTATTTCGGTACCCGGTGTAGAAATATATGCCTTGTTCATTCTTTTGACAAGGCGTTGTTGAATGAGAACACGGAAATATTTGAAAAATGTCGAAAAGCGAAGTTTCGACAGTTTTGATGAAGTTAGCATGGGAGAATGCAGCTGGGGACAATATCGCAATAAGCAAACAATCCCACATAAAGGACTTTCATCACTGCATCTGATCTCATCTCCATTTCAAAGAATTTTGCCATTTTGTACCTTTAAATTATTTTACTCTAATTTGCACTTTTAAAAATGTAAACGACGCACAGCTGACGCACCAGTGACGAAAGCAGCACGAAGTGTGCAAAATGTGACTAGCAATATATACACGCAGAATCGAAAATTAGCTATGACTGTCCGATCGGATTGAGTTATATACTGATCGAAAGGTATGACTTTACCTAACAAAATTGCATACTAAGACTTTTGGTAACTCACCTGGTTCGTAAGATATGGGGGTGTAAGTGCGAGGGGCAAAATTTTAATGATTGCAGCTAGTGGGGCCGTTGGAGACTTTTGGTAAAATTTTATAATTTTTAAAAATTTTTATTAAAAATACGTGTCGAATAATACCATGATCATTTCAATCCGACATTTGGTTCCAAAGATATATTAGTTGGAAATTTTTAAGGGCCTTCTCAAAATGAGATGAAAAGTTTGTTTGTCTGTTTGTTTGCTTGTATCAAAGCGCTGGAAAAGCTTTAATTTTTTGATGAGGAATTGTTTCTTATCAGAAATCTAGAAATGTTTGTTCTACGACTTTAGCGGTAAATAGCTAGTTTAGCGGGAAATATCTAAAACCCGATAACTTTTTTTCTAAATAATTTATATATAAAATTTAATATCGTTCGTCACTAAATGGGATATCAGAAATTTTGGGGCCGGAAACCCTTTCGTCACTAGACTTTTACTTTGTAAAGAAGTTTTTTTGGAAGATTTATTAATTTCTGAGAAGATTTCACGGGTGTGTAAATTTACTCTAGAGCGAAAAAAGAAACGAAAAGTTCATAAGCTTTGAAATATGTAGCTTATTACAGGGTAATCAGGCTACAGGATGCATGAAACCTTGAGGTCAATATTCAATCCTTTTTTGTGAGTGTAAATAACATTTAATTTACTTCATAAATTTTTTACATTTTTGATAAATTTTCTTTATCAAAATCATAATACTTGTGGCGGTATGTCGATACGCCACCTTACGACAACACTACATCTTTGACGAACATGAGATATCGATAATCGATAGAAGAGTAGTGCTAGGATTATATCGATGAAATATCGATATTATCGATAAGTCTGTTGGAATGGTTAATGTCGATACGATTTTGAGCTTATCGATGTTTTTGGCGTCGGTCATTACAGTTCTGCAAGTATTGGCGCGTGTCCTTAATGTAAGTAAAAATTTTTTAATTTTCGCTTATAACCCAAATTTAATCCATTATAATTTTGAAATTTGGTTAGGTCCTTATTGGTCCTTATTAGGTCCTAATTTAGCGAAAAAGTCCACTGGTAAGTATTTGGCAAATGCATGCTCGCGTACTTAACGTGTGTGTGTGCGTTTGTGTGTCAGCTACCAGCCAAATTGTCAGACTGGCGTTTTAAAATAAACGAGCAAAAGAACAAACACGTAACTTTTACCCTTAACAGGTAAACCTGCCCTCCGCTAACTTTGTATAACACTCAACTCCCCCAAGCTGATAGAGTAACGTACCTTGGCGTCCACCTTGACAGACGGCTCACTCGGAATGATCACATTAAAGCTAAGAAAACGGAGATAACTCTGAAAGCCACTAAGCTTCATTGGTTTTTAAATGCTCGATCTCCCCTTTGCCTGGAATACAAGGTACTATTATACAGCTCCACAATAAAACCAATCTGGACCTACGGTTCGCACCTATGGGCAAATGCGAGCAACAGCAGCATTGACATCATTGAGCGAGCACAACCCAAGATCCTGAGAACTATCACTGGAGCACCATGGTATTTTCGGATCGAAAACATCCTTAGAGATCTTAACATTGTAACCGCGAAGGATGAAATAGCAAAACAGAAGGCCAACTACAACATCAAGCTATCTTCACATCCAAATCTTTTTGCAAGGCGCTTAACTCGGGTTTGCAATCGAACCCGCCTCCACCGCAACGACCTACCAGCCCTGCAGTAATATATCGGGGCCCCCACCTTAATCAGTCGTCTAGACTGTAAATAAGTTATAATTATAAGATTTGATAAACTTGCTGTTAGTCCCTATAAGGAGAAGAACCAGCAAATAAAAACAAAAGTATAAAAAAAAACTTTAAAACGTCAGCTACCAGCCAAATTGTCAAGTGTAAACTGTGCTTAAAAGTTTGCAAGACAAGCGGAAACATTGGAAAATGAATTGAAATGATGCTAACCAGTGACTTAGTATCGACTAAGTCCTGGGCCAAAACTGCCAACACCAAAAAAGGACAAAAAGCCGCACTGATTTAATTTTCGGGATAATATCACCTCAAAAAAAAAAAAATTGCAGAGTGGACTCGACATTGTCAATGCGTCAGTACTTTGAGTCCGGGTTTGAACCGAAGGGTAGCGACCCATTAGATTTTCGGAAGGTAAGACTTGCTTACTCTATTGATAATCATGTCATACAGTTTAATGTTTCTCACAAACCCATATATTTCAGAAAACGCCAGATGAGAATGTACTCAAAATGTGTTTTTTCACTCCATATTCCGGTCATTTCAGCAGAGAACTAAAAGATGTTCAGTAAGGCATGACTTATCTTAAACAAAAATCGCTCGAATTTAAAAGCAAAGAATGTTGACATGCTTATTATTCTTTCAAAAAATGATTGGATCTCGGAAGCATTTGTCTGAAAGATCATATCTTATAGTTATACGAATTGAATTTGTTTTAAAGATAGTTATAAGAACTGAATTGAATGATTGAATCTCATTTTATAGCTATAAGAATTGACTATGTTGTTTTGTTTTAAAGTTATAAGAAGAATTGAAATACATTGTTTATGTTTGACAGCTGAAATGTATTTACACTTAAATATGATAAAACTTAATTTAATTAAGTTTGGGAAATTTAAGACATAGCTCTTGAAAAATATCTAACGTTTTTATAATTTTAGATGGGCCTTATATATGTAAATTTAAAAGGTTCAAAAACGACGAAATTATCGATATTGTCGATAGTCCAATTCAAAAATATCGCTAATATCGATAAGGGTGAATATTGATATAATCCGAACACACAACATCCGAAGCACGACGCTAACTTTATATCATAAACTTTGTATTGGTTAATTAGCAGAGCTCGCAAATCTTCCAAAAAAAACTTTTTAACAAAGTAAAAGTCTAGTGACGAAAGTCTTTCCCTGCCCCAAAATTTCTGATATCCCATTTTGTGACGAACGATATTAAACTTAATATATAAATAATTATAAAATAAAAAGTTTGGCATTCGGAACATTGCGCATAAAGATCTTGATTCTTTATACCTAAAAATAATTTTAATGCGCAGTGCCGAATGCCAAACTTTTTATTTATAATTATTTATATATTAAGTTTAATATCGTTCGTCACAAAATGGGATATCAGAAATTTTGGGGCAGGGAAAGACTTTCGTCACTAGACTTTTACTTTGTTAAAAAGTTTTTTTGGAAGATATCAGAAATTTTTGGAATTTTATATGATTCTGACAGTGTAATTTTGCTATAAAATTATCAAAATGCTTACTTCAAATAAAAAATAAATAGGGCAGCTATATAATATAGTAAACCGATTTTAACCAATTTTGTTTAGGATGTATAAAACCAACCCAGATGCGTATGTTGACAGTGTGATCAAGATATCTAAAAAACAACAAAGTTTTTCATACTAAAACTTGATTTTATACCGATTGTTCATATGGCAGCTATATGATATAGTATACCGATTTGAACTAAATTTGGACATAATGTATAAGACCAACTTAAATGCATACTGTGTCAAATTGGTTCAGATATCTTGAGAAATATAAAAGATTTTCGTACTGAAACCTTATTTTGGACCGATCGTTCATATGGCAGCTATATGATATAGTGGACCGATTTGAACTAAATTTGGACATAATGTGTAAGACTAACTTAAATGCATACTCTGTCAAATTGGTTGAGAAACCTTAAAAAACAAAAAAGTTGTTCATACTAAAACTTGATTTTTAACCGATCGTTCCTATGACAGCTATATGATATAGTGGACCGATTTCAACTAAATTTGGACATAATGTGTAAGACTTACTTAAATGCATACTTTGTCAAATTGGTTGAGAAACCTTGAAAAACAAAAAAGTTTTTTGTACCAAAGCTTGATTTTCTAATTAGTACCATATAGTAAATAGTAAAATGTATATATTCAGTTAACCGGTCATATCTTCCACACCTTGCGGCTGAGAGACATGCGTCATATATCAAAAGACGCGAAATTTTACGTGTTACAACATATTGAAATTTAATAAAAATCGTCGGAACCGTTTTCTAATAAATCGCCAAAGTTTAAGCTAAAAATCCTTTTTTCACCTGTAGCGTTTTACCTGAGCACTTTGCAAAAAAATATTCAAGGCACGTCTGAAAGCCCTCTAATATACCTTTCTAACGACATATAGAACACATCTCTAGCTTTCTTGGATTGGAAGCAATGGGTGTTTCAAATTTATCACGTTTTAGCTTTTTCCCGCTAAACTAGCTATTTCCCGCTAAAGTCGTAGAACAAACATTTCTAGATTTCTGATAAGAAACAATTCCTCATCAGAAAAATTTAGCTTTTTCAGCGCCTTCGTACAAACAAACAAATGGACAAACAAACTTTTCATCTCATTTTGAGAAGGCCCTTAAAAACTTCAAATTAATATATCTTTTGAACCAAATGTCGGATTGAAATGATCAAGGTATCATTCGACGCGTATTTTTAATAAGAATTTTTAAAAATTATAAAATTTTACCAAAAGGCTCCAACGGCCCCACTAGCTGCAATCATTAAAATTTGGCCCCTCCCACTTACACCCCCATATCTTACGAACCAGGTGAGTTACCAAAAGTCTTAGTATGCACTTTTGTTAGGTAAAGTCATTCCTTTCGATCGGTATATAACTCAATCCGATCGGACAGTCATAGCAAATTTTCCATTCTGCGTGTATATATTGCTAGTCGCCTTTTGCACACTACGTGTTGCTTTCGTCACTAGCGCGGACTGCCGTCCGCAGTGATAATAGTTAAACTTTTTTCGTAGATCGAAAATAACTCTTACTTACTGACTCTTTGAGCAAAAGAGTCAGAGATAAGCCGTTCACATCGTCTTTTAAGTAAATCCGTCTTCGCTCAACGAACAACCGGTTTTTTTTCCACATTTGCTCTGGTTATTCCCCGACCTATTGGTCGCGAGCGAAGATAATAAAAGTCTTTTGCTTTTAAATGCGTTTACGTGAGTGAGGCGTTTGTTTGGGCTTGTGACTTGCTTTTCCAATTATGTGCGTGCGGATCTTAATTATTTTTGTCGCAAAAACTGGGCCGACAACAAAATAAAATAGTGCATCACATTTTTATACCCTGTGCCCATTAAAAATGGGCAAAGAAAGGGTATAATCGTTTCTTTGGAATGTATGTAACAGGCAGAAGGAGGCGTGGCAGACCCTTATAAAGTATATAAGTTAAATAAATTCTGTTGTATAATTTATTTGAATATAATTATGTTTATTGATTATTGGGTTGACACCCGTTAGGGTCGTCAGAGTGCTCGAACGTGAGTTTATGAACTGACTATATATAGCTTAAAGATATCCCACGAAGTCTCGATGTGCCGGCTGCGTTCCTAGCAGAATGCCTTGTCAGCAGAATGCCCGTCTATTGCCGGTCACTACCAGCGCGCATGCAAAGTATCCGATTATGTCGCTTCCAAGAGTCCGTTGCACTGGCCGGCTGATCGCAACGTCAGCATTCTGATGGTCATCTATTGCGCGCGTGTAGCCAACGGGTACTTCTGGCCGTTCAACTGCCAGAATTTGCTGACCGATACATACTCCGTATCCGGTCTTGGGCCGTTGTCTGCAACGTTGTTGCTCGTGTTAACTCCTCCCCCGGATAAGTGAGGGCCGTCCTCGGTACTCGTAGCGGTAGCCTCCAAGTCTACAGCTTTGCTTGGCGTAATTCGATGTCTCCAGCAACGTAGACTTATCCAGATGACCCCGCCGAAGGCGGAATGATGATTGCCGTAGTGCAGCTGGGTAGGTTTTGAAAGCATCTCCTGTTGTAGGCTGCCCATATGCTGTAGATTCTTTATACTCATCTCATGAAGAAATGGAAGGCTGAGTTTTTCCCGATGAGCTGTCACATTAATTTGTGTCATAGCGGAGACGATGGGGTTCTTTTGCAAGGCGCCGAGGTGGTTGTTTGTTGGCTCCCATTCACATAGATTAAGTCTGTGAATGTCACGAGGTATGTCGGAGATGTTGTGGTTATCTCCGTCGGAGGTCATGACGTTAATTTTTGCGTCATTTATTATCACCACGCCCTCGTCGATGAGTGTGATTGGCTCCAGGTGACCCGAGTGAGTGTTGCAGGTGGCGACTGTTCCCGCCATCAGTTGTTGGGCTTAGTTGGTTGTCTCGATTCTCCTGCAGAAGGTAGTGCTGACGGCATCTTGACAGTTTCCCACTGCGAAGGTGTGTGTGCTGCAGTCAGCGACCGTGTTGCCATCATCGAAATCTAAAACTACCTTATCACTGCGGACGGCAGTCCGCGCTAGTGACGAAAGCAGCACGAAGTGTGCAAAAGGCGACTAGTAATATATACACGCAGAATGGAAAATTTTCTATGACTGTCCGAACGGATTGAGTTATATACCGATCGAAAGGTATGACTTTACCTAACAAAAGTGCATACTAAGACTTTTGGTAACTTACCTGCTTCATGAGATAAGTGGGTGTAAGTGGGAGAGCGAAAGTGGGGCCGTTGGAGCCTTTTGGTTAAATTTTATAATTTTTAAAAATTCTTATTAAAAATACGCGTCGTGATACCTTGATCATTCCAATCCGACATTTGGCTCAAAAGATGTATTAACTTGAAATTTTTAAGGGCCTTCTCAAAATGAGATGAAAAGTTTGGCATTCGGCACTGCGCATTAAAATTATTTTTAGGTATACAGAATCAAGATCTTTATGCGCAATGTTCCGAATGCCAAACTTTTTATTTTATAATTATTTATATATTAAGTTTAACATCGTTCGTCACAAAATGGGATATCAGAAATTTTTGGGCAGGGAAAGACTTTCGTCACTAGACTTTTACTTTGTTAAAAAGTTTTTTTGGAAGATTAATCTGTACTGGGTAGATCTTCTTACAGACTTTCTTTCATTATTCTGAAAAGCCTTAATATTAGATACTTCTAAGATATTTGTTATGCTAAAGTTGGTGAGATGTTCATCGATGAGGTCTTTCACATCAACGTTGTTCAAGATAGCTGGGTTGATCAGATCGATTTTTGCCAATGTTAAAGTTAAAAGTAGGTTTTCCAAATCTGCTATTATTATCCTATTTTCTGCCAGAATAGTTTCATATAGATGTTCACTGTCCGAATCGTCTGACTTGAAAATTTTATTGAGCGTGTTAGTAACTAAATTTATTTGTTCCTGGACTTTAGAATTTATTTCAATTTGC
Organism: Drosophila kuntzei; assembly: GCA_035042165.1. NCBI lineage: Eukaryota > Metazoa > Arthropoda > Insecta > Diptera > Drosophilidae > Drosophila > Drosophila kuntzei. The sequence goes on from JAWNLU010001785.1 coordinate 57,776, forward strand.
CTGTTTTCCGCTTCTATCAATTGTCCCTGTTTAAATCGAACTTGTTCCCAGTCATCGAAGTCAGGTGTCCCCGCGACTACCTTAAACGCCGTTCCTAGCAGATGTATGCTACGGGCCTATCTGTGATGAAACCTCAGTGTTGCCAAAAGAGTGTTTTGTAAAGGGGCAAGTCTGGGCCGGGGTATAACTCGGTTGTACCCGGGGTTCCACTACAAGAAATTTATGCTTTTGCAGACGCACTGCCGCTTGCAACAAAATGATTTCGAGGGACGGTCAGCCAGGGTATTGTGAATCTCGCCTTCACGTCGCCACTGATCACCGCAACAAACACTTAGAAAAGAAATTGCAGAAAAAACAATTCTACCCTTTTATTAGTGGCTGTGTGCACCAACACCCAATACTCACACTTTTGTCAAACACCCTCGGTGGCCAAATAAAATCGCGTCTTTTCCGTTTAATTCGAAGATCCACTTTTCGTTTTTATTTCACAATTTTCTATCAATTCACTTCACGTCTTTTCTTAACTTAACTTTAACTTCCTCTTAACTTCTTAACCTTTTACTTTCCTCCTAAGCGCCGTGCGCAACTTCACAACCACTTGCGTACCGATCGGCAGTTCTCTCTCGACTCTCCGCGTTCCTTTTTAACTCTCCGCGCTGCCAAAAATGTCAAAGGAATGACCGCGGGTCCGCCCTCTCCACTCTCTTGTGAGTAAACGGCGCGACTTGAGTTTCACTCAGTGTTGCTAATGAGTGAAATCCGAGTCGCTCGTTTACTCACGTAATAACAAAATAACGTAACTAAAAATAGTAAATTAAAACTAATGACTAAACGAAATGATATAAAATAAAATAATAAGAAATGAGATAACATAACTGAAAAATAATAAATGAAATGTAATATAATCAACTTAAAAATAATTAAAGTGCCCGCTTAGCGGCGTTGCGCGTGACGCTGCTGACGAGGCTGCGTCACAGTTTATTCTTTTGAGGTCGGTGTTCACTACCTTGGTCATGTGGTCTGTAGTAAATAAGTCCAGAGCCGTCTTGGTCTTGTCTGCGTAGTCCTCGTAGGATGAGATGTTGGTCGTATGTCCTAGGTATCCAAATTTGTCAAAAATTGTCACGTCTCCGTCTTGTACGGGTATGTAGCGTGAGTGCGAGTAATCGTTAAATTTAGTCACAGAAGTCGTGAGAGTCCATGTCGTCATTAGTAGTGCTGTCCAAAGTGCTAACCTATAAATTGTATAAAATGTAAGGGGTATTATAAAAACTGTGATCTTATTTCTAACATAAACCTACAAACGTTATATAAAAAATGTCTCTGTCTCTACCGGATGTTGTCCTTATAGACCATCCTCCCCCTAATGAGGACCGTCGTCCCGAGGTCTGCTTCTATAGTTTCTTCTGAGCATAATGGCGTAAGCTTGTTTCCTAAACGCTTGTTTTGTTTTAACCAGACTCTGTCGCCTACTTGGTAGCTTTTATGTTCCCTGTTTTTATTTGCATGTTCCAGAGTCTTTTCTTGGGCTTTAAGGATTTTTTCGCATATCTCTCTTTCTAATTCAATAGAGGCAGAATGTATTACTTCGACGGGGCTTTTGTTTGTAACAGAGTGGATTGTCCGGTTGTATTTTATACTTGCCATAAGTATGAGTTCTACTGTGTCAACGATTTTTTTTTGTCAATTTTAATGCATCTGGCTATTTCAGAGGGTACTATGGAATCTTTCCACTTGGGGGTACTGTGGAGGGGGGGAGCATTTGCAATGTGAATGTCGAAATTATTTGGGAGAATTGTTCTTATTGTTTCAAAGTTTAATGATTTTTCGTTATCGCAATAAATTGTCTTTATTTTTGGGAAAAAAATTACCAGTTGTAGCACAGAAGATTTGAAATCGACTAATGCTCGAGACTCAATCGGGTGTACAATTGCCAATTTGGAAAATTTGTCGACACAAGTTAAAAAATACTTCCTATCTGTCGAGAATACATCAATGTGAAGTATTTCTCCAGCGAAGGACGGGATTGGCGTCTGTCCGAGTACCTCTTTTGTCGGGTAGCGGTTGTATTTTGCCATTGAACAGGTTCTGCAATTTAGTGTTACCTCCGTCGCTACGCGGCCCATTTTCGGAAAAAAGTAGCCTCTTACATTTTCTTGAGCTGCGCGATGAGCTCGATTATGTTCGATTATGTAACAAGAAATTTACAGTGTTTGAAGGTCGTCGCGGGAAATGCTTCGACCAGTTTGTGTTGAATAAATGCGTTGAATAGTTCACAATAAATTGCATTGACTACATCAGCTTTAACATTATGGGTTTTCTGTAGGGTATTTCGGTCAGGGAAACTTATCAAATGTCTTGTTTTTTCTTTGAATAAGATAAAACTTTTAACTCTGGGAGTGCCTGACTCTTCCAAGATAATTTGATTTCTGAAGCAATTTAATGGCTTCTCTACTGATTCTATTGTGTTGAGACTCTTCGCTATGGCAAGTAGCTGCGTCGGAATCTACAGATTCCTCGAGTGCATTTATATGTTGCCGCGATAAAGCGTCGGCCACATAATTTTCTTTTCCTGGTTTATGGATTACTTTAGCTCTTCGATAATCGCTGTCCAGCGTTTTATCTTGGCATTTGGGTTTTTATCTGACACCGCGAACGTCAGTGGTTGGTGGTCAGTGAATATGCTCAGATTTCTAACCCCATACAGGTAGCTTCTGAGTTTTTTTAGAGCCCACACGATAGCAAGAAGCTCTCTCTCGTTTGTCGTTGTTGACGGGAAATGCGGTTTTTCCCTGTCTTTTTCCGCAAGCTCGATCTGGTGAAAGCCCGACTTTAGGTCGAGCGTTGTAAAAAACTGAGCCTTACCCATGCTAGCTAAAATAGCCGAAATTGTGGGGATGGGGTAATTGTCGTCGATCGTTTTTTGGTTCAGCTTCCTAAAGTCAATTACTAATCTCTTCTTTCGAAGGCCGTTTTCGTCTGTTCCCTTTTTGTCGACAACCCAAACGGGGTTGTTGTAGGGTGATTTTGAGGGTCGAATGCTAAAAGCTGTTTAACCTCTGTGTTGACGAAATCGGGTAAGGGTATAGCTTAGAATACACTGGTTCTCCGTCTGTCCGTATGTTTGCTATGGTGTTGATGTTATATGGCAGGGCCTCATTTGGATCTGCGAATGCTTTTATTTCCGTTTGAATCATATCGTTGAATGATTCTTTAACGGCTAACGGGACGTCCGTGTTGTCGATTTGAATGAAGTTCACGTTCGGTGAGGTTGAAAAGAAAATGGGTTCTACTCCGTAATCTGTTTTTATAATGTTTTTCGTCAAATTTATTGTTGAATTTACTTTTATTAAAAGATCAAGGCCTATGATGCCGTCGAAGTCTTTTAAAGTGTTTATAATAAAAAAGAATGATTTAATTTGGAAAATATGAATTAAGCACTTCTGTTCGACAGTGTTGCTGCCGTGAATAGATTTAACCTGAAATGGGGTTTCTACGGACATGATGTGTTTCAATTCGGGGAGCGGCTTGATGTAATTTTTTGAGCCCCCCGTATCGATTAGCAGTCTAATAATTCTACCTGCTACTGTTCTTGTGACGAACGGCAGCAGGGAACGACTTTTAAAAAATTGCAGCTTTCTGCATCTGATAGATCATCGTCAAATATCTCGGCAGCGTCTTGAGCTGCTGTCTCATATTCTTGTTCCGTTGACTGTTCCTGTGTGGTATAGTTAATCTTTTGATCTTTTTTTGAGTTTCCCACGAAAGTGTTAGGCCGGTTTTGTTGGAACTTTGTTGTTTGCCTAAAGCGAGAGGACGAATCAACGTCCATTGGTACGGGCGCAGGCTGGTTTTGAGTACCAGAAGTCTGGGCAAATCGTTGTTTGCCGCTTGAGGGACCTGCGTTGGACTGCTCCTGGCTTCCGCTCTGAAACTTTGACGAGTTAGGGTTTCTTTGTTGGCCACCCCCTGGGACTGGGTACCGCCTTGTTGAGGGCTACTACGCCAATGTGAATTTCTCTGATTTCCGGGATTCTGTACCCTATCTTCTGAGTGTTTGGCGAAACTTGCCGCGAATACACCTCACTCGTTACTGGCTTCAGCTGCCCGAGCAAGGGCCAATGCCTTTGGTAAATCTTTCGGCTGTGCGGGAAAAACCGCAGTTTTAAAGGACTTCTTAAGACCCGAGACAAAGATGTGTAAAGCGTCTTCCCTGTTCTTTTTGTTCGAGAAAGCGGCCGAGACCGGATCCTTGCTCATAATGGTTTTGTTCGTTAAAAGCGTGAGCTTTTGTTGAATGTTATTGTATTGTGAGAGATTGAGATAATAGCCTTGAAGTTCAGGACCGTGTTATGTGATGCAAGTACTGCATCTGCATCCCCTTTAATTTTATTCCTAAGCATAAGAACGGCCTGGTAGTGTTTGCTGCTACCTTCGTATGGCTCAAATAACTCATACGCTCCCTGGGCGGCTTGCAGCCAAGAAACGTAATTTGACTGATTACCGTCGAATTCCGGCACCATCTTTACCACGTCTAGGGAGTCGTCACATCTGACGTCCCCACGAACGGAAACTCTTTCATAGACTGGTTCAGCGTTGTTCGCTGCCGCCCCTGCCATTTCGTTTCTAAAGGCACTCATTTCTGCCCTGAACTCTGCCCTTTGTTGTGCCAAGGCTGCATTGATAGCATTGATCCATACCGGCAATTATTTCTGCATTCATTTCTTTTGTATGCGAAGGAGTAGAAGGCTGAAAATCTGTCGGCAAAGCTTCTTCCCTGTAACTGTTTTCTTTAACTCTAGCGGATCGTAACTTTCCTCTATAACTTGGGATAAGTTTCTCGTCACTACTACTCATGGGAGAAAAGATAGGCAGAGAAAAGAAGAGAAAGTCAGGTCCTATATTCGAACAGCAGTCAGAACAAAAAAAGCAGATTATTTATTCACTTTAAGCTATACTTTTAATATATTTTTCAGACCAACTTGGCTTGAACAACTTGATATAACAGAGTATTAATTAAAAAAAAAAATTTATTTTTTTTTAAGAATTATAATTTTTATTAAGTTAAAAAAAAATTTTATTTTTTTTATTATTTTTAAATCATGAACATCTCACTTACATGTCTTGTCTCTTAGAGTTTGTAAATGTAAAACTTAAAACTTAATGGCACGGTCGCTGAGACGTCGTCTTCGATCTTCCTGTTGTTATGCTCCTCGATGCTCTCGTCAAATGTTGTTTTTGTAGCCCAGATTTTTTGAATTTTGTTATTTAATGTTTTTTGTTTTTTTTTATGTTTTCTTTTGTAGCACAACAATTTTTTGAATTTGTTATTAAATGTTTTTTTTTTTTTGTTTGTTTTCTTCACATGTGTTCACATCACAAGATATTTAGTATTTTGTTTTTTTTTCACAAGTGTTCACTTGTTCACACGTTTCGCACAAAAATAAATTTAAGCGCGTTTTACAATTTCGATCGGGCATGAAAATCTTTCTTTGATTTTCTACGCGAGTACTTTATTACGTTGGCCGTCAGTTAAATAAATTCTGTTGTATTATTTATTTGATTATAATTATGTTTATTGATTATTGGGTTGACACCCGTTAGGTAGTGGTGGATATTATATTTATATAGATGATTATATGATATAGATATAATGACAAAAAAAATGAAATGCTTAGCACAAATGGTCTTTAATTCTTTAATTTGCTTTTTGACAATGCTACCCTGTCGTTTGCGATAAAAGATATGTAACCGCATTGCAACGTTGCATTTATTTTATTGTGCATTAAATTAAAAACAAGGCGGCTCCGGCCCCCTGCTCGCTTCGCTTGCGGTGAGGTGCGTCTACAGTCGAGTGTGCTCGGCCCTAACGGTAGTGGTGGAAAAACATCTATGCATTTTATATTTATATATTTGTTAAACATCGATGCTTGATTGCATCGATATGTTTTTCTTGTGCTCCCAACCTTCATAGAAATGCTCCCCTTTGGTTGGGAGCACAAGAAAAACATATCGATGCAATCAAACATCGATGTTTATCAAATCTATAAATATAAAATGCATAGATGTTCGAGTGCGCTCGACTGTAGCCGCACCTCACCGCGAGCGATGAATGTATGTTTACCACATGGACATGGACACACGTGGACATTTAAAACAAAAAACTTGTAAAAAAAAAAACAGCTCTGTTGACTTGAAGCTTAAATGTGACTAGTTCATAAATATGTCTGATAGCTGTATCTCAACAACTAGGGATGCTAAAAAAAAGGAGGGAGGCAATCAACTACCTCAAATTACTAAACAACAGGCATAAAATTCCATGAAACAAAAAAAAAATTAAATTTTGTTCCCTTGCTGGTGGACTTAGTTTAACGATTGCGGACAGTGCAGCCACGTTCACAATACAAACATACATTTGAGTGTTTTAACTTCGGCGTCTGTGTAAGTGTGTGTGCGTGCGTGAGATCTGAAGGATAACCAGTTAGATGGCAACACCGTCTACGCAGATTCATTCAAGTTGTAAACTTGATTGGATTTACGACACAGAACAGCCTGTTGTTTGAAGATATGCATGGAAAACTTCAAATTACTGATTTGCCAAGTTGCGCAGCAAGACCACAAAAAAAAAAACAAAATCGAAAATGCTACAGTTGAGCGCACACGACAGTGTGGTACCCTGTACCCAATCACTTTTACAACTTTTTGATTTATATAAATGTAATACATAAACTTGTAAAAAAAAACTTCTTTACGAAACAAAAGTCTAGTGACGAAAGCCTTTCTATGCGCTGTACCGAATGTCAACATTTTTTAATATATGCTTCTGACGTTGATACTTTGATAGAATATTATCAATGTGCTTATTTCAAATAAAAAAACTAAACTATCGAGCATAAATCTACCAAGTGAATCAGTGGAGCGCTCTCGACAGTAGGACACCCTGTGCTCAGACACTTAGATGCCGTTCGGCACGCAGAAGATTTGATTCCTTTGCAGACCGCTGTATTATATATTCTTAGGATTGTTGTTCCAATGACTATATGATATAGTGGACCGTTTTGACTAAATTTGGTCAGGAATTATAGGACCACCCCAGATGCATATTTTGTCAGATTGCTTGAGGTATCTCACAAAATACAAAAAGATTTTCGTATTTCTAATTCTAATGTATATATTCACATATCAGATAATTTCTTGTGAAATCGAATTTTAACACATATGTGTCATGTATAGAAAAGCACAGTATTTTTTTATACGAGGGGGCTCCGTCCCTTGCTCGCTTCGCTCTCAGAGATTAGTTAGTTATGTTAACCTCTAGTATGAGTTTGGGTTGCATATCTCAAGAAACAAACGAGTTTTTCTTACTAAAGGTTAATTTGCATCCGATTTATCCTATATGATATAGTTATACGACATTGACAAAATTTGGTCAGAATGTAAGAGACAGTCCCAAACATATAGTCTGTAAGTTTGGTTAAGATATCTTTAGAAACAAAAAGTTTTTCATACAAAGCAATTCCATGACCTCTGACCTCATATTAAGACAGTTGCAGGTGGAATTTCGCAAAACTCCGCCTTATTGCACGATGAAATTGTCTCAGCTATGCTGTGTGAAAAATTCAGCATTTTACCTTTAGCCGTTTTGCCTACACGTTGATGTGTCAGTCAGTTAGTGAGTCAGTCAGTCAGGACATAACAATTTCGCATCTTTATATGAACGCACCCTTAATCTTTTTTAATGAACTGTCAATGTCAGAACGCTAGTTAAGGTCAACATTTTCATCATAGTAAAATTCACGAACCAGCACCGTTTGGAAATTATTAAAAATTACAACCGAAATTCTGAGTCGTTGGTCGCAACTTTAAGAGCGCTTATCATCTTTAGTGACGAAGCTCATTTCTGGCTCAATGACTTTGTTAATAAGCAACATATACGTTATTGGTCAAAAAGTTACTGTTTGGAGCGATTTTCATACCGGAGGTGTAATTGGTCCAAAGAATCATCCGCTGTAAACAGTCTCGTGGTGGTCATTTGTATGACCGAAATCGAATTTCGTTCATAAAATGTTATGCTTCGCAATACACAACAAATTTGAACTCAGTTCTCACATATTTCTGTGTTTTCTTAATAGATAAAATTGTTATGTTCCTAATGGAAACCCCTATAGAAGACTGAAACAATTCGTGAGCCCCGCTTCGCCGTAAATTGCCAAATGTGAAATAAGAAGCCTTATTTCACCTGTTGAATTTTACCTTAGCAAATTAGAAAAAGCCCTAAAGGTACGCCTAAAAGCCCTTAAATACCTTTCCAACGATGTAGAGAACATGTCTGTAGCTTCAGCGGTTTGTAAACAGTGGGGCTCCAAATTTAGCGGGTTTTTATCATTTTTCCGCTTAACTAGCGGACTGATTTATGATAGGGAATAATTGCAGATAATCGAATATAAGCTTTTTTAACGCTGGGGTACAAACAGACATACAAAATATCTGAGCTTTCAACTTATTTTGGAAAGTCCACTAAAAATTTCAAATTTAATATTCCATTAAACCAGTTCACAGTGCACTATGGGTAAAAAGTCGGTTATTTTGGCATCAATTCAAATTTTCAAGATAGAGACTTGAAACTTTGTTCGTATAATTATACTATTAATGTAGAATTTCGGATTTTTTTTTTTAATTTGACCACGCCTTCACCCCTCCTCCAAGTCCGCCTATGAATAAAAAGTGTGAAATATTTATATAAAATCTAAATATAAAGCTAGAAGCTTTAAATTTGGCAAAAACTTTAGTCAAACTAAACTGGGATTTATAATTTTTTTTGTTTTTTGATTGGACCTTGTCTTAACTCACCCCCCTCCCCGACTCTGTGAAAAATCCAATTATTTTTTTTATCTCTAAATATAAAGCTAGACCCTTAAAATGTTGCATATTTGTTAGTCAGACTAAAGTAGAATTTAAAATATTTTTTGTTTTTTAATTTGACCTTGTCTTCACCAGACTCCACTTATGGCTCTAATAAAAATCAGATTTTTCAGCAAAATGAAACATCTACAACATGGAGTTTTATCGTAAATAGAACAAAAACGAGTAAAAAATGTTTATAGTATTTGATTAAGAATAGTTTTTTTAATAACATTCAGCTTTTATCTTTTCTAATCCTTTCTAATCTTTAAAGGTACACTCCACAGAAAGCACAAATACTTTTGTTAGTTGGTAGGTAAAAACACAGCAACCTCACATTGAACAATTGGACAACACAACACATGTAATAAACATTACGTGTTACTAATTTACTTTATAAACCTTGACTCTTTGATTCCATATTAAAACTTTTTCGATTTATTTACACTTCGCAGTTTAATCACGCTGCAAAAACCACATGTTTTTTCGCGCTTTTTTTTAAGGAGCGACCAGATTTTAATCTGTCGACTTTGATAAGTGATAAAATACCAAAAAAACTAAGAAAAATTTTAAAAATACTTTTTGGGCTTATTGAAGTATTGTAATTTACAATATAAGGTAATTTTTATATTACGGAACAACAAAATAAAGGTATTAATGCCAACTTTTTTTAATTTTTGCCCATAGTGCAGTGGTCGGACTTGTATGGGAGACAAAAATATATGCGACAAATTAGTTACACTTTACACACAGATCTATAATTTTCACCACAGGCTTATAAAAATATCAGAATTCAATTTTGAAAAAATGTGCGTGGTGTTACGCCCATACGGCTTTCAGCGACCATTTTTATGTTTTAAAAAATTCAAGAAAATCATTCCTTAATATACTACAGAAGAAAAATGTATTAACTGAACAAAAATGCAATTTATTAATATGCTAACTATAAATTATTAATATAACTTAAAAATTAATTAAAAGAATATTTATTGTTCAAATAAATCAAAAACAGATTTTTTTGTAAAGATTTATTTTTACATGTGTGCGGAATGGCACATTGAAAAGAAAAGTCTATACCATTTTAAATTAACCAAAAGTAACGTTAACTATAAGGAAAACACAATTTTGACATTTAAAGCACAAAAAAAAACAATAACACATAAGCACTTACCACAAAAAACACAAAAAAACAGACACAAATCCTGTTACACGCCGATCAACATATTGTTACGAAAGGTCGGCAAAGGTCAGCTAATATAGGTTTTATTTTAAGGCATATATCTATGATCAAAGCAAATATGAACCTGGGAATCGGTGTGGAACACAACTAAAAGCTTAAGAGAAGTTAGAAGTGGAAAACGAAAAACACTCACAAAAGACAATTTTGTTATTTTAGATTTTTTGGACGACACTCAACAATCTACAAATAGTTGGTTAGTTTAAATTAAACTTTATACCTGTACGAACGATATCCATATTACTTCAAAGTTGGTGGTGTTTATTTTAAACACGTTGTTTATTTTGATAGATGGGATTTACTCTCTGCAAAATCACAACGCACAAAATTGTCAAGCACGTGGCTTAACTTTAAAGGATTTTTTTGCATATAGCGAATGGTCACACCGAATAATAAACGTTGGATTCAAATAGTCAGTTTATTTATGAGATAATCGACATCATTCAAATTGCAACATATCGATTTCGGATTTTAGATTTTTGTCGTATGGGGCGTTTGAGAGATCTTTTTGGCATTAATTAATATCTCGTATACTAAGTAAGATAATTTGATGCGGTCTTTTTTCTGGTGTTACGGGAACCCTTAAATGTATTTTGGAAAAGTGGGCGTGTCACCAAGCCAGCCCATTATTTTTATTATTTTATTTTTTAATTTTTTCGGGTGCAAATCAGTTGAAATAATAAACAATTACTATTTAAATAACATTTTCTAACAATATATATTATTAGCATTAAAATAAATCGTAATTTTTTGATACAGAAAGATGTAAACCCTCTTAGAAGGGTAGGAACATAAATATCAAAAAAATAAAAATTGGGGGTGGGGATGGTAGATAAAAAAAAACTGCTCATATTTTCTCATAATCCTCCATAGGGCATTGCGAACAAATAGTCATTGCAAATATTGAGGTTGCGTACTAAAAAATTAAATTTTGTAAAAAGTGCAAAACAGTGCACATTGAGACAAACTGTTCTGAATTCAGAATTAATCACTCTACAACATGGATATAAGCAGTAACTTGACAAGTGCTGACAATTTTTTGAAACTCTACGCAAAGTTTAATTTTCCTGTCAAAAACTATTTATTGACACCACTTGCTAAATGTACAAATAATTAATAAGAATGCCAAACTTTTTTTTTTAATAATTTATGTATTAAATTTAATATCGTTAGTCACAAAATGGGATATCAGAAATTTTGGGGCAGGAAAACCCTTTCGTCACTAGACTTTTACTTTGTAAAGAAGTTTTTTTTTTGGAAGACATCAGAAATTTTGGAAATTTCATATGCTTCTGACATAATAAGTTTGATATAAAATGATCGAAATGCTTACATCAAATAAAAAATGATATAGTAAATTTTATATTTACTTTAACCAATTTTGGTCAGGATATATAAAACCAACCCAGATGCGTACGTTGTCAGATTGATCAATATATCTTAAATAACAAAGTTTTACAACACATTTAAATTAAATTAAAATCGTTGGAGCCGTTTTCTAATAAATCGCCAAAATGTCAGCTAAAAAAGCTTTTTTCACCTTTCTAACGACATATAGAACACATCTGTAGCTTCTTTGGTTTGGAAACTATGGGTGTTTCAAAATTATCGGGTTTTAACAATTTCCCGCTAAACTAGCTATTTCCCGCTAAAGTCTTAGAGCAAACATTTCTAGATTTTTGGTAAAAAACAATTCCTCATCAAAAAATGTAAGCTTTTTCAGCGCTTTCATACAAACAAACAAACAGACAAACTTTTCATCTCATTTTGAGAAGGCCCTGAAAAATTTCAAATTAATATATTTTTTGAACCAAATGTCGGATTGAAATGATCGAGGTGTCATTCAACGCGTATTCTTAATAAAATTTTTTAAAAATTATAAAATTTTACCAAAAGGCTCCAACGGCCCCACTAGCTGTAATCATTAAAATGTGACCCCTCCCACTTACACCCCATATCTTACGAACCAGGTGAGTTACCAAAAGTCTTAGTATGCAATTTTGTTAGGTAAAGTCATACCTTTCAATCTCAATCCGATCGGACAGTCATAGAAAATTTTCCAATCTGCTTGTATATATTGCTAGTCGCCTTTTGCACACTTCGTGCTGCTTTCGTCACTAGCGCGGACTGCCGTCCGCAGTGATTTGCATATGCAATGCAATTTGCGAGCGAGACAGCATATGTTTGTTTATACATATGTAAAGCGAGCACACCTCCAGCGATTTTGCTTATCGATATTAACGATATCATTTTAGCATCATATGCTATTGATGTATGATATATGTACATATTTATTACAATTGTATTAAAATATAATTGTGAAAATATATAGATCTATAGATATGTGTGCATTGCAAAATGCCATTTGACGTCACATTTATCAATACAGCAAGACAAAAGCTGAGTGCTATCCATGAGAGGACAAAAGATCATTTTCGAGCACTACTTTCTGCTCGTTGCCGAGCACTGAAAACTCCAAAATAGTAATTTTCTTAACCAGCTTGACAGAAAATGCATCTGCAATTTGATTTAAATCGGTTTACTGTATCACATAACTGTCATTAGAAATATTAGTCGACAATTTAATACAACGCTCGCAAGGGCATGAAATCTCGGCGTACCGAACAGCATATAAAACTATGGGCACAGGATATCTGACAGTCGAGTACACTCGACTCGTAGCCGCACTCACCGCGAGCGAAGCGAGCAGGGGCGGAGCCCCTTGTTTTTATATGTATCTAATATTTTAATATCAATTTAAAATTGCTTTTGGTTATAGCACTTAGTTGACTTTATGTAAATAAATAAATAAAGAGCGTTCTGAAATAAGCTTTCAAATAATTTTTGATGATTTTTGGGGAATGGGGTAGGTATCAAAAATGTGAAATAAATATGATCTACATATGATGTAAAGCTAAATTTGCCGTCTCTAGATCGACTAGAGAGTCGGACACGGCCCAATCAATTCGGTTAAATAATTTATACGATCTTGTAGTTTGTGAGCACAAAACGCTTTTCTGTGCAAATTCACGCTGTTTAAGACATGTCGAAGTTCGAGTCGACTCACTGATGTTGCTGTTGCGTGCGCTCGAAATCAGTCTAAGGTGAATTAGATTTTACACACAAACACAGACCCAGATACAAATACACCACAAACACACTGAAAAGCATTGCTTTGCATATGCAAAAAATTATACAATTAAGTATTTTTAGTCACTCGATTGCTTTTCAAAGTTGCCAAATCAAAAATGACATCAAAATCAACTTTAATGGCCGGTTGCTTTTGGGCAGTTATTTTATAGATGTTGTATTTGTTTGTTCGCCGTGCACATAATTCAAATCCAAATTTGCATACCAACAAAAGACGCAGCCTTCAACCTTATGCTCGAGATCGGCTTACGCAATTTTTGCTAAGAAATGGCAGATATCTTTGAAGAATTTATATCCAAAATGCTATATTACAAGAGATATAATTGTAGTTTATACTTACTTCTTAATAAATTAATTATTTTTAATTAAAATATATATTTGTGCGTCGAATTTATAATTTATAAGAACCTAGAGATAAAGCAATTTTTTTGCAGATTTTCACGACAATAGATTCCATATGAAAATAAAGTTTATTTTCAGTTTTGGATGCCTTTAATTATTACGTAAATAAAATAAATCGATTTAGACTTGGCATGGTCTTTGTGGCATCAAATATTGAAAACGAACTTGATTTTCATATGGGCTAATCCGGCGTTACACACGTGACATTTTCTATGCAAAATTTACGCGTAATTTGTTATATCTTTAAAAAAAAAAACTTATTTCCAAATAAAAGTCTAGTGAGGAAAGCCTTCCCATGTTCCAAAATTTCTTAAGTCCCATTTTGTGACGAACGATATTACATTTAATATATGAAATATTGTAAAAAATAGCACTCAGTAGATGTGCAAAAACATGAAATGCTCAGCGCAAACGGTCTTTATTTCCTTCGTATGCGGTGCCTTAATTGTACATCACATTCTGAGTGGGTATAATTTCGACATACAAGCAGGCACCGTACGTAAAGTGTGTGAAGAAAATGAAACCCCTAAAATTATGTAGTGTTTTTGGTAATTGGTAATGAACAACATCGCAGTAAAAAAATTAAGCCAAACAGAATAACGGAACTTGAGTCGTAAAAATTTTAGCGAAAATGAGTACACTACTCGTGTCGAAACAACCACCGGTGCAGATCTCTGATACACGCATACAAACGCAAAAGAGTTTTATTTTCTTCAACCGCTAATCAAAAATCGGGGAATAACCAGAGGAAAAAAACAAAATGGTTGTTTGTTGTGAGAAGACCGATTTTCTTAAGAGACGATGTTATTTGCAAGCTCTGTCAATAAATGAAAATCAGCTGCAGGATGACCCTAACAGTTTAATTCAATTAAACAAATCAAAGCCCGCATTGTCGGAAAACGAACTGCCTGGCAGCACTGGTTATATCTGCATAGCAGAAGCTATTAGTTGTGTGTTCTTATGTTAATTCTCAAGACATTTTATTTGTCTAGACATACTGGTTGTTTCTGCAACGCAAGACCTATCAGCTAAGGGGCTACCGGTTACAACACTTTTTTGCTGCTTTCAACTCTAAGTAAAATTTCGGAAAAGTTGCTAAAAATTTCCAATTTTGAACCAGTTGTCGGATTGGAATGATTGAGGTATCAAAAACAAAAATGTAACCGAAAATTAGAGACGATCGATTGTGTACCTCCCACTTACACCCCTTATGTCATGTACCAGGCGAGTTATAAAATTTTGTTAGTTAAGACTGTACCTTTCGATCGGTATATAACTCGATATATGCTCGGACAGTCGTAACAATTTTTCCATTCTTCCTGTTAATATTGTTAGTCACTTTTGAATACCGTGCTGCTTTCGTCACTATCGCGATCTGCCGTCCGCAGTGATAAATACTTTTTAGACCCCGTACTTAAAAAGTTAAGGGGTATATTAGTTGGTTTTAAAAAAAAGTGTAAATAGACAGAAGGAGGCGTGTCAGACCCCATAAAGTATATATATTCTTGTTCAGCATCAATACGAGTCGATATAGCCATGTCCGTCTGTCCGCCCGTCCGTCCGTCTGTATGAAAATCGAGATCTCAGAGACTATAAGAGCTAAAGACACCAAACTTGGTATGTAGGTTCATCTATATCATAAGCAGATCAAGTTTTCTATTTTTTCGATCATAACTGCCATAGGAACATTTTTAGTTAGAAAAACTTTTTGTTATTTGATATATCTCAACCAAACTGAAAGTATATGCATCTGGGTTGGTCTGATACATTCTGACCAAATTGTTCAAATCGGTCAACTATATCATATAGCTGCCATAGGAACGATTGGTCGAAAATCAAGTTTCAAAAAATAGGTGTCATATCTCTTGATCGGGACGGTTTTGCACCTACATAGTACATTGATTTTCTAGACATTTTGTATAGTTAAAAAAATCAGTAATTAAAATATTTGTAATATTGAAATATGTAAAATGTAAGACATTTTTAAATCATCTCGATCAGGGCTCTGTGCCACCTGAAACCTGCGTTGGTTAATTTTCTTTGGTTTTCGGTTGGTTTAAATTTCTGTGGCACCCCTGACTAAGTTCAGTGGTCCGTTACTTAGCGAATAACAGACTGTTATAGGCCCATTTCGTTTTGACGTACTGTAAATAGGTGTTAAATTTATTTTCGGTGTAAAATGGAAATGCTCACCTATTGCGATATAATTCAATTCAAAAAGCTATGAGCGATGTCATTTTGTTTATTTCATATAAATACAATATATAATACGTTAAATATGCTTGTAATATGTTTATTATACCGCCACGGACCTCCTCCATCTTCCTTTAATTTTGAAATGGCAACTTTAAATTTGTTTTGATTATGAACATCACCATAACAGCACAGGATCGCTTAAATATGTACGTATGTATGTACGATAGAAAAATACTTCTAAAAGCACTTTATGAGCTTACAAGTATTATGCGTCAAGTGTATAGTAGGTAATAAGAATTTTTCATACATTCTGACCGAATTTGGTGAGCAGGTTGATCCGGCTACAGGCTGGTTCAAACTTTAGGGCCAAAGTTGAATAATATTTTCAGTGCATAGCTTAAGAGTATAAATATCATTTGATTTACCTTTTGAATCTTAAGTACACATTTTTGATGAAGTTTCTTTATAAAAAACAATAATACTATATGTTTGGTAAACATAAATTCTTTTAAATTGTATTTTGAAAACTTACTCTAAATTGCACTGTTTCTATGTACCCTGGAGCTTCAGCTTGTGAGTAAAGTTGATGAAACTAGATATGGACCCATTTTTTTTACTGTCGGCAATAGAATTACTGTATCATATATCGATTTAATATCAAACTTTAATATGAAAAACTTGGTTGTTTCTTGAGACATCTCAACGAATCTCACGAGTAGTGAATTTGGTATTGTTTTATATATACCTACCGAATTTGGTGAATATCGGATCACTATATCATATAGCTGCCATAGGAACGATTGGTTGAAAATCAAGTTTAACTCATATCTTTTTTTGAGATATCTTACCCAAATTGACAACATATTTATCTGAGTTGGTCTTATATATTCTGCCCAAATGTAGTTAAAATCTGTTTAATATATCATAAAGCTGTCATTGGAATAATTAGTCGAAAATTGAATACAGCGCTCTGCAGGGGCATCAAATATGTAAGTGCCTGTGCATCGTACTGTCGAGGGCTCTCGACTGACCCACTTGTTGTGATTTAACTTTTATTGTTTTTATCTTAAGATATCTTAACCAAACTTACAGAATAGATGCTTGGGACTGTCTCTTACATTCTGACCAAATATGGTCAAAGTCGGATTACTATATCATACAACTGCTGAGTTTTTCATACTAAAGGTTAGTTTCATATGATATAGTAATCCGACTTCGACCAAATTTTGTCAGAATGTAAGAGACCGTCCCAAAGTAAGTTTGGTTAAGATATCTTAAGAAACAAAAAAGTTTTTCATACTAACACCTGATTTTCGATCGATCTTTCCTATGACAGCTATATGATATAGCTGACCGATTTCGACCAAATTGGTTCAGAATGTAAGAGACAGTCGCAAACATGCAATCTGTAAGTTTGATTTGGATATCTTAAGAAACGAAAAGGTTTTCATACTAACGCCTGATTTTCGACCGATCTTTCCTATGACAGCTATATGATATAGTTGACCGATTTCGACCAAATTTGGTCAGAATGTAAGAAACAGTCGCAAACATACAATCTGTGAGTTTGATTTAGATATCTTATATTATCTTATTTAGATATCTTATCTATATATATAAAACTCTTTGTCCTCACTGACACATCAACGTGTAGGCCAAACGGCTAAAGGTAAAGAGCTGAAATTTTCACACAACATAGCTGAGACAATTTCATCGTGCAATAAGACGGCGTTTTGTGAAATTCCACCTGGAAGTGTGTTTACCTGAGGTCAAAAGGTCATGGAATTGCTTTGTATGAAAAACTTTTTTGTTTGTTAAGATATCTTAACCAAACTTACAGATTAGATGTTTGGGACTGTCTCTTACATCCTGACCAAATTTGGTCAAAGTCGGATTACTATATCATATAGCTGCCGTAGCAATAATCGGATGAAATTAACCTTTAGTATGGAAAACTTTTTTGTTTCTTCAGATATCTTAACCAAACTTACAGATTAGATGTTTGGGACTGTCTCTTATATATTCTGATGAAATTTGGTCAAAGTCGGATTACTATATCATATAGCTGCCATATAAATAATCGGGTGAAATTAACCTTTAGTATGGAAAACTTTTTTGTTTCTTCAGATATCTTAACCAAACTTACAGATTAGATGTTTGGGACTGTCTCTTACATTCTGACCAAATATGGTCAAAATCGAATTACTATATCATACAGCTGCTGAGTTTTTCATACTAAAGGTTAGTTTCATATGATATAGTAATCCGACTTCGACCAAATTTTGTCAGAATGTAAGAGACCGTCCCAAAGTAAGTTTGGTTAAGATATCTTAAGAAACAAAAAAGTTTTTCATACTAACACCTGATTTTCGATCGATCTTTCCTATGACAGCTATATGATATAGTTGACCGATTTCGACCAAATTTGGTCAGAATGTAAGAAACAGTCGCAAACATACAATCTGTGAGTTTGATTTAGATATCTTATATTATCTTATTTAGATATCTTATATTATATAAATTAAGATATCTTAACCAAACTTACAGATTATATGTTTGGGACTGTCATTCATCATTCTGACCAAATTTTGTAAAAGTCGGAAATGTTTTCCTTTCTTAAGAAATCTCAACCAAACTCATACTAAGGGTTACTTTGACTAAACTTAATTAACATTATTAACTAAATTTCATTTCCGCGAGCGAAGCGAGCCGGGGGTTGGCGAGCGAAGCGAGCAGGAGGCGGAGCCCCCTAGTATTATATAAATTAAGATATCTTAACCAAACTTACAGATTATATGTTTGGGACTGTCATTCATCATTCTGACCAAATTTGGTAAAAGTCGGAAATGTTTTCCTTTCTTAAGAAATCTCAACCAAACTCATACTAAAGGTTACTTTGACTAAACTTAATTAACATTATTAACTAAATTTCATTTCCGCGAGCGAAGCGAGCGAGGGGCGGAGCCCCCTAGTACATATATAAAATTCTTTGTTTTTGACTGACTCACTCAGTGACACATCAACGTGTAGGCCAAACGGCTAAAGGTAAAGAGCTGAAATATTAACACAACATAGCTGAGACAATTTCATTGTGCAATAACACGGCGTTTTGTAAAATTCCACTTGGAAGTGTGTTTACCTGAGGTCAAAAGGTCATGGAATTGCTTTGTATAAAAAACTTTTTTTCTTTTCTTAAGGTATCTTAACCTAACTTACAGATTATATGCTTGGGACTGTCTCTTACATCCTGACTAAATTTGGTCAAAGTCGGATTACTATATCATATAGCTGACGTAGGAATAATCGGATGAAATTCACCTTTAGTATGAACAACTTTTTTGTTTGTTAAGATATCCTGACGAAACTTACAGATTAAATGTTTGGGAATGTCTTTCACATTCTGACAAAATTTGGTAAAAGTCGGATTACTATATCATATAGCTGTCATAGGAATAATCGGATGAAATTAACCTTCCGTATGAAAAACTTTTTTGTTTCTTAAGATATCCAAATCAAACTCACAGATTGTATGTTTGCGACTGTCTCTTACATCCTGACCAAATTTGGTTAAAGTCGGATTACTATAACATATAGCTGCCATAGGGACAATCGGATGAAATTAACCTTAGTATGGCAAACTTTATCGTATCTTAGATATCTTAACCAAACTTACAGATTAGATGTTCGGACTGTCTTACATTTGTTTCTTAAGATATCTCAACCAAACTCATACTAAAGGTTACTTTGACTAAACTTAATTATTATTATTAACTAAATTTCATTTCCGCGAGCGAAGCGAGCCGGAGGTTGGCGAGCGAAGCGAGCAGGGGGTGGAGCCCCCTAGTATTATATAAATTAATATATCTAAGCCAAACTTACAGATTATATGTTTGGGACTGTCATTCATCATTCTGACCAAATTTGGTAAAAGTCGGATTACTATAACATATAGCTGCCATAGGAACAATATAATGCAAATTATCGATTAGTATAAAAATTGTTTTTCTTTTCTTAAGAAATCTCAACCAAACTCATACTAAAGGTTACTTTGACTAAACTTAATTATTATTATTAACTAAATTTCATTTCCGCGAGCGAAGCGAGCCGGGGGTTGGCGAGCGAAGCGAGCAGGGGCGGAGCCCCCTATTAATTATATAAATTAAGATATCTTAACCAAACTTACAGATTATATGTTTGGGACTGTCATTCATCATTCTGACCAAATTTGGTAAAATTCGGATTACTATAACATATAGCTGCCATAGGAACAATATAATGCAAATTATCTATTAGTATGAAAATTGTTTTTCTTTCTTAAGAAATATCAACCAAACTCATACTAAAGGTTATTTTGACTAAACTTAATTAACATTATTAACCAAATTTCATTTCCGCGAGCGAAGCGAGCAGGGGGCGGAGCCCCCTAGTACATTATATTTCCTACGATTTCCATCTATTAAATCTTTATTATTTGTACAAAATGCCAATCCCTAATTACTAACTCAACTTCTAAGTGTATGTCTTTCATTGTCCTTTACCCTTTGAACATAACTATATTCTTCATTTCCCCTACGTTCTCTTTGAGATAAAACAAAACGGAAGCTGTTATCTTTTATACCATGTGCCCATTAAAAATGGGCAAAAAAGGGTATAATTGTTTCGTTCGAATGTATGTAACAGGCAGAAGGAGGCGTGGCAGACCCCATCTATATATATAAAACTCTTTGTCCTCACTGACACATCAACGTGTAGGCCAAACGGTACTCCGAGTTGCCAAATCCCGAAAAGTCTGGTATAACAGTTAGAGTCGGCCAGAGAGTCGCAATAAATCCTTGAATTATTGAAATCCTTCTGTGTTATTATTTATTCGCAAGTGCTGCAGCTATATAAATTTGTTGCACGAATCCACTAAGCCGACCGAGTTAGCCCGGTGAAGCCGTAAGGATCGTTACAACTGGCGCCCAGCTTTCAGGGTTTTGCGAATAAAATACCAGAAGAGATTTACAATGGTTAGAACGTGAAATTATAGCACCAAAGAAAAAGGAACTCATCCAGTATGGCGTCGAATTAGGAGTACAACTCACCGGCACAGTGGAGGCCATGCGGAGAAGAGTTCGGCGGGTGGGTCCAAGTAAACGAAGGACGTCTTCCTTATGCTGGACGGTTGGACACATTAGCGCGAAAGCATTCCCGCAACTCCCCGGGCAGGGATTCAACCAACAACATACGGTAAGAAGAAACAAACATAGACAGGAATACAACAGAGCAGCCATAGCAACTATGGACTTCGCTTCAACCGCGGCAGAAGCACAACGTCGACACGTACAACACAAACAAGAGGACGTATGGCGAAATACATCGGCGATAAACTCGAACCCAGCGAAAGCAGAACACCGTGCGTATGATGACAGGACACAAGCACGGGATTATCAAGCAGTCGCCAAACAAGTCCGTGAATGGAGTTTCAAGTTCGACGGCAGCTCAAAACCACCAGCCGAACCGGAACATCACCGATCACGGAGCACCGAATCGTAATGCACGACGAACGCCCAATAAAACAGCGATACTTTCCAAAGAACCCAAAGATGCAGGAAGAGATCAATAAGCAGATTGATGAACTACTAGCAAAGGGATGTATAGAGGCATCTAATAGCCCACACAGTGCCCCAATCGTCATGGTCAAAAAGAAGACAGGCAAATGGAGACTATGCGTCGACTTCCGGCAGCTAAACAGCCGATCAGTCAAAGACGCTTATCCTTTGCCCAGGATTCACCACATCCTGGATCAACTGAGGGAGGCTCATTACATCACCAGTCTTGACCTTAAAGATGGCAGATACCAATGGAGAAGTCCAGTCGACCAATGACAGCATTCACCGTACCCGGCAGGCGACTTTTCCAATGGAAAGTAATGCCGTGCTCCATTCGGCACCAGCAACTTTCCAACGTGCTTTAGACCGAGTCATTGGCCCAGAAATGCTGCCACATGCGTTTTCCTACCTGGACGACATGGCGACCATGGCCAACTTGAAGGAGGTGTTTCAACGACTGCGAGCGGCAAATCTAAAGATCAACGTCGACAAGTGTGATTTCTTTAAGAAAGAACTGAAATATTTGGGCCACAAGGTAACAGAACATGGCATATGCACCGATCCAGAGAAAGTTGTTGCAATCTCACAACTGAAACCACCTACTACTGCCAAAGAATTGCGACAATACCTGGGAGTGGCATCATGGTATAGGCGATTTGTACCCGATTTTGCCAACACAGTACACCCCCTCAACGGGGCTGAGAGAAACTATTCAGCCACTGAGAAAGAATGTTTGGCGATCGTCTGGGCGGTTCGGAAGTTGAGACCATATCTAGAGGGATACCATTTCGTGGTCATAACAGATCACATGTCATTGAAATGGTTGAACTCCATCGAGAGTCCTTCCGGTCGCATCGCTAGATGGGCATTAGAATTGCAGCAGTACGATTTCGAAGTGGCTTATCGAAAGGGCAAATTGAACGTGGTGACGGATGCATTATCACGGCAGCCACTAAACGAGGATGTTTGTCCACGAGTCGAAGTACAAGACAGGATAACAGAGGGCGGCGGCACTGACTGTAATTGGATACAAAAAATGTTGCAAAAGATTCACAAGGGGTCCCGAAAATTCTCCGATTATATGGAGGAATCAGGAAATCTGTACAGACATATTCCTCACAGAGCAGGACACGAGGATGTACCATCGTGGAAACTGTGTGTACCCACAAACAACCCTCCAGACCAAAAATTCCTCTCCATGACATTCTCCCCGATATTGTTGTCATTTTGTTGTAATTTTTGTTAGTGTTCTGTCGGCGTCAACTGGCCGCTGCTCAGACGAACTACTTTTTGTGTGTTTGTTTTCGTTTCCTCGCTTCCCCTCTTTACCGACGTCGACAGAAAGTCAACGTCGCGACGCGTCGGGCTAACGCTGCTAAAGCGACGCAGGCAGAGGCTGCTTCTGTTCGCTTTTTCCTTCTCTGTCTAGCGTAAACGTTTTAGTTCGGCGTTGACGTCGACCAAATTGTACGACGCAGGCAGAGAGGCAACGTCTGTTCGTATTTGTTGTTGTTTCTCTCGCTGCTGAAAAATTGTACGACGCTGGCAGAGAGGCAACGTCTGATACGCAGGCAGAGAGGCAACGTCTGTTCGTATTTGTTGTTGTTTCTCTCTGCTGCTGAAAAATTGTACGACGCTGGCAGAGAGTCAACGTCTGTTTGTATTTGTTGTTGTTTCTCCTATTGTCTTAACTTCGGATGTCCGATGTTTGTCCCGAATTTACCCCGCGGAACCCCCGTTGCCATCAACAGCGGAAGAGAATTTGTGCAACAGCTCGTCTCAACGAAAATAGAAATTACGGGACCCATTGTTGTTTTTGTTTTTCGTTGTCTGCGCGCGTCGCTTTGTTTGCGGCACCATTTGATTCTTGACCGCGAACGAGTTTTGTTTAAATCAGTGAGTGATTAACGGGTGTGAAAGTGAAATGAAACCAAGTTAAGGTAAGTAATTAAGTGCGAGATTATACATATGTACATATGGATTATTTTTATTGTGCAAGTTGCTGCTAGTTTTATATGCAAAAGATTTGCAAAAAGTTGCAACGACAACGGAATTACCATACATATGTACATATGTACATATATACAATTGTGTTCACAAAAATAGTACTGCCTATACCCTAAAAAATAACTAACAAGCTTACTAACAATTAATTCTTTATTTAGAATGGCAGAATCAAATGGAGAGCCCCAAGCCAAGCTGAGGAAACTTAATTTCAACGCGAAAGGTAAGTATTTTAAATACAATAATTTGAACAATTTAAATTAATGCATTTTCTCTTATTTAGAGCATGAATCGGAGTCACAACTGAGAAGTAAGTTTGGATGGTGGAGAAGACATGCCCATATAGGCATTATTTTAAATGTTCTTCACTATTTTTTTTAATTTTTTTAACATATTTTTTTTTGTTTATTTATTTTCTAGAAGAAAATAACGAGCTGCGTGAGGAAATTGTGGGGCTGAAGAAGTGTATTGATGAATTGAAAACAGAAATGCGGACAGGCTTTGCCGATCTGTTGAAAGAGTTTAGGGCGGAGATGAACGTTGTTGTAGAGGAGGTGGCTACACAAACGGCCTACTCTAAACAACTGCTCAGGCGAGATGCCACCAATACTGAGGCGCAGGGGTCAACCTTCCCAATCAGCTCAGAAACTGATTTGATGGGGGTTGAACTCAAAATAAACGACGAGAACAGGCACATATATGTAAGTACAAGCTATTTAACTAATATATAAGTTTTGTAATAAATAACTAATTTTCCTCTACTCGCAGATCAATAAAATGAAACACCTTTTCAGCCGGGCATCACTGTCAAAATCTATAAAGACAGTGATGTCCGTTGAGCTATGTAATTGTTGAGCACAACATTGATGGGGTGTCGGGGAAAAAGGCGCTGAAGGCATATGCCTCGTTTTTCGCTAGATTCTTGGGTAAATATTTAATATTTTCATTCTATATCTATTTAATTTTTATAAATATAATTTTTGTACATTTCAGAAGCCATTCAACTAGTAGATTCCACACAGCCAGCGGAAAAACTGCTGGCAAAAGCTCTGACATGCGTCAAAAATAACTATAATAAATGCTATAAGCAATTTAATAAAGAAAATTTATATTAAAAATCTATTATTTGTAGTATTAAGGAAGAATCCACAATAAAATTTGTGAGAAAAAACCCACCAAGGAATCATCAAGGAATTTCTATGAAAAATCATGGGAGAATCGTCAGAGATTATGCCAAAAAAAACATCAAGGAATCCTCGAGGAATTTCCTCGCCAAATCCTGGGGGAATCGATGGGAAAAATCCCTTAAAAAACCTCAAGGAATCTTCGAGAAATTTCCTCGCCAAATCCTGGGGGAAACGATGGTGAAAATAACGAAAAAAAATCTCAAGGAATCCTCGAGGAATTTCCTGGCCAATTCCTGGGCCAATCGATGGTGAAAATGGCTAAAAACTCGTCAGGGAATCATCGAAAACTTCCGGCAGAGTTCCGCGCGGATTCCATGCAGGGAAACATCAACGAATCCGCAGGGAAGTTTCCTTTTTCCTCGACCGTAGGAAATCGTAATGCTGGATTTACATTGGGGTACAGAGCTGGCACAGTGGCTGCCACGGTGGCACGGAGCATTGTGAACACAAATGCTGTGCCATCAAAATCAACTGGCACAAAAATGTGCCACTTTCAATGTGAACACCATTATCATTCGGTGCCGCATACTTTTCTGTGCCAATGGACTGACACAGCTTTGCCAAAAAATCGATTGACAGCTGTTTTAATCGAACCAGCTCAAATCAACCCTGTTTTTCTGCGCCAAGCAGATCGAGCAAGATGGTTTTTCTGGCACACTACGCCACCGATAGTTTTTTGTTAACATAAAAAAAGCCCAAAACTCTGTTTTTGTTTTGAAAACATTTTTTTCGTGAAAGAAATGAGGAACGCAGAGCTCGCGCCGTGTTCTGTTCTTGGTCTGTGGCTGTTGGACGAGTTAGAAGAAGATTATGAGCCCAAGGCTAAGCGCTCTTGCTGGATCGACGAAATGAACTTGACTCGGCCGAAGGAAGGCATTTTCGCAAAGTTGAATGGCGAGCTGAGGAATATTCCGCACAAATTTAAGAATTATGTGCACATGGATGGAAGTACTTTCGACCAACTGGCTATTTGGATCAATCCAATAATAAAAAAGAAGACAACAAATTTTCGGGAGCCAATATCACCTGGCGAAACACTAGCGGTGACATTGCGCTATTTGGCACTTGGGTCCAGCATGACGAGCCTGTCATATGAGTTTAGGATGTCAAAGGCAGTAATATCTGGGATAATTCCAGAAACATGCAATGCAATATACCAAGTATTGAAACACGACTACATGAAGGTAATAATAAATTGAATTTATTTGTTTAAATGCAGAAGTGATCGTCATCAGAGTTTGTTAAATATTCCGCTTCATATGGCTGTTGCGATTGATTGCTCTCGGCGGCACTATTAATGGTCCTTCGCACACCCTTCTCCTGCACGTCCGTCAACAATCTGTTGACGCTAATTTGGAATTCCATTGCCAGATCTGGATGGTCCTTCTGCAATGCTGCAAAGCTTGACGCAATGTAGTCTCCGAAGTCCGTGGAAAGGTCGCGCTTTCTGGACAACGCACTGACCACATCAGACACAGACTTCAATAACAACTTCGGTCTTCGGTTTTCCGTCGCTTTTGCATATGAGCGAATGTGTCGGAGCTCATGGATATATCATTCGAATCCTCCAGATCGTGTCCTCTAAATCAGATGCCGATTTCGACAGTGACAAGTTCTGAAAAGAGTTAAAAAATATATTAATTTTTCATTTATATTTATTACAGACTCCAGACACAACATCTGAGTGGATGGACATTGCAAAGAATTACGAGGATAAGAGGAATTTCCCCAATTGCATTGGTGCTTTGGATGGGAAACACATATCAGTCCAAGCACCTCATAAGTCAGGATCCGAGTTTTTTAATTATAAAAAAACGAATAGCATCGTGCTAATGGCTTTGGCAGATGCCGATTATAAGTTTACTTATATTGGTGTGGGAGCATATGGCAGAGATTCAGATGGCGGAGTATTTTCGAGGTGATATAATTTTATGCCTTTCTTCAACTAAAAAATGTATTGATTCCTTATATATTTTCAGTTGCACCCTTTCAAAAGCACTCTCAGAAAATACTTTGAACGTACAACCACCGAAACCTTTGCCACATGAAACTGAGCCGACACCGTATGTCATCGTGGCCGATGATGCGTTTGCATTAAAG
>JAWNLU010001789.1:0-165628 GCA_035042165.1 Drosophila kuntzei
AAATGGGATATCAGAAATTTTGGGGCAGGGAAAGACTTTCGTCACTAGACTTTTACTTTGTTAAAAGGTTTTTGGAAGATTAAATTTCTCACAAAACAAAGAAGTTTTTCATATTAAATCTTGAATTTTGACCGATCGTTTCTATGACAGCTATATTATATAGTGGTCCGATTTCAAACGAATTTGGTCAGGATATATAAAATCAACCCAGAAGCAGATGCTGTCAGTTTGGTTAACATATCTTAAAAAACATATCTCAAAATAAAGATTTTCATACTAAAGCTTGATTTTCGAACGATCTTTCCTATGACAGCTATAATATATAGTTGACCGATTTGAACCAACTTTGGTCAATAAGTAGAGGACCAGTTTAGATACTTATTCTGTAAGATTGGTTGAGATATCTCAGAAAACAAAAAAGGTTTTCATACTAAAACTAGATTTTCAATCGATCTTTCCTATGACAGCCATGTGATACAGTTAACCGATTTCAACCAACTTTGGTCAGTATGTAGACGACAAATTCAGATACTTATTCTGTAATATTGGTTGATATATCTCAAAAAACAAAAAGGCTTTCATAATAAAACTTGATTTTCGATCAATCGGCCCTATGGGAGCTATGTATATGATATAGTGGTCCGATCCAAAAAAAAAAAAAGAAACTTGATCTGTTTGCAATATACATCAAGTACGGGGTCTAAAAATATTTTTAATTTTACAATGATATTGAACGTTACTATAACAATAACATAATATAACATTAACGTTGAATGTTAATATAATATTATATGTTTATATAATATTTTAATATTATATATAATATGTAAAGATAACACAAACAAACAATAATTTAAATTTAAAAAAAAACTTTACGCCCATTCTGGAATATGAACCCGACAAATATCTAAAATCAGCTAAATTAAGAAAAAACAAGGGGGCTCCACTGCCTGCTCGCTTCGCTCGCCTACACCCGGCTCGCTTCGCTCGCGATACAGTCGACCATACTCGACTGTCGGAGACCCCGTATGGTATGAAAAAAGCAAAGACTGGTGAAAATTAATTTATATTTTAGTTAAACATTGATTCGTCGTAGGGTTTTATGTTTAAAAACATCAAATAATCATTGTAAAGTCGAATAGACATATGTGTTAGAGAGAGCGAGACAACAATATGTGTATTTCCAAGATCGGTTAAGCACACGCATACACACACATATGTAAGCACGAGCCAAAACAAAACAATTTTCTAGATTAGCATTTATAAATATGAACATGCCGGATTATAAGCACGACAAATAGCTAAAATCAGCTGAATTTAAAAAAGGAGTTGACACAGCCGGGATTTGAGCCCACAACCCAATGTCAAAATAGGATTAGAAAGTATGGGGACTCAACCCGTTGAGCCATCATCTAATATATTGCAAAATTGCTTGTTAATCAATCTTATTGACAAATTAATTAAAAATTGTATAATAACATCAAATGTTAATGTATGTATATTAGAGTGGGTCAATTTTTTTTTCGACCAAGCGGGGGTCCGAATCTTTATCTACGATGAATTCTAAGAAAACTTGCTCAAGAAACCATGGGTCTAAAGTCAAATTCGAGCTTCCGATTTTTAACGACAAAATTTGAACTACACAAAAAAAATTCGTTTTTTCCTAATGACTGACTTACTGATAAGAAATCACGCTTTAGCGGAAACGGTTAGAGCTACCGAGCTGAAATTTGCATGCAATATAGCTGATAAACAAATATCGAGCACTAAGGCTGAATTTTGCGATATACCAACTGGAAGGGGGGATCTGGGGTGTCAAAGGTCAAAATTATATTAGTATGAAAAAATTGTTTGTTTTTTGAGGTATCTCAACCAAACTTACAGGATATGTATTTTTTACTATTTTTTACCTACTGAGAAAATTTGGTCAAGATCGGATGACTATATAATATAGCTGCTATAGCATTTAAAGAGTTTTTATAGCGCTGGTTTAAAATAGAAAAAAAATTCAGAATTTTATCAGCAAGAATTTGAAAAACACCCAAAATACAGCTTCTGTTACCCATGCTATCGATTGTTTTATTTCAGTTTTATTCTTTTTTATTTTGATAATCTTATCAACTTTTTAGAGAATGCAAATCAAAAGTGATTGCAATAAGCGTATTTAAACGGGACATAAGTTTGATAAGCAAACGTTATTCTTGTTCAACGGTGATGCTCTGATAAGAAAACAAATCAAGCTTCTGTCACGTAATCTTTCTTTTCGCGATTTTAACTTTCAAGCCGAATTTCACCACCATAAATTTCAACTGCTCTAACTACATTGAGATGACAAACTTAGATGATAATAGCATTTTATCAGAACCGCTATTTACGTCAAACATTCCCCATGATCATTTGCTGGAATACTTGGAATTTGACGATCCACCACTTCCGGATCCACAAATTCCTTCACACATTCAAGGAACCGAGCGATTTGTACAGCTTCTAACTAGCGTTTCACGTCGAACTGTACAAAAAAATCGCGATGGGATAATGGCAGTCACGGTTGAAATGCGTAACTCAATATCCAGGATGGAGAGCAAAAAAGACCTTAAAAATAAGTAATTCAAATTAAAAACTGTATCAATTTTTTTCCTTTAATTGTTAAGTTTTTGTTAAGCATTTAGATATAAAAAAAATGGTTTGTTATTAAATTTAATATGTTGAGAACAATGCAGAATAATTTATTTGAATTTTTGTAAGCAGACATATTCTGTGAGTTTGGTTGAGATAACTCAAAAAAACAACAAAGCCCTTAATACTAAAGTTTAATTTGCATCTGATTGTTCCTATAGCAGCTATATTATATAGTCATCCGATCTTGACCAAATTTTCTCATATCCTGTAAGTTTGGTTGAGATACCTCAAAAAACAAAAAATTTTTTCATACTAATATAATTTTGACCTTTGACACCCCAGATCCCCCCTTTCAGTTGGAATATCGCAAAATTCATCCTTAGTGCTCGATATTTGTTTATCAGCTATATTGCATGAAAATTTCAGCTCGTTTCCGCTCAAGCGTGATTTCTTATCAGTAAGTCAGTCTTTAGGAAAAACGAATTTTTTTTGTGTAGTTCAAATTTTGTCGTTAAAAATCGGAAGCTCGATTTTGACTTTAGACCCATGGTTTCTTGGGCAAGTTTTCTTAGAATTCATCGTAGATTACGATTCCGACCCCACTTGGTGCGTTTTTTGGTCCATACAAATTGACCCACTCTAATGTTCATATAATATTTTAATATTAATAAAATATGTATAATATGTAAATATAACATAAACAAACAATAATTCAAATTTAAAAAAAACTATACGACCATGCTGGACTATGAAACCGACAATAAAATCAGCTAAATTTAGAAAAAAAGTTAGCGCGGCAGGGAATTGAGCCCGCGACCCGATGACAGAAGAAAAATCCAAAAGTATGAAGACTCTACACTTTGAGCCACCATACCATTTGCTGATACCTGATATATTGCAATATTATTTATTGTAGTACTCTTATTGAGAAAAGAATTACAAAATTTATATTAAAATCAAATGTTAATATTTATGTCAATATAACCATTAATAAAACATGGCAATTTAACACATCTAATATATATAGTAAATAAAAAACCATCTGCCCGATACAGGATTTGAACCTGAGACCTGCGCGATATTACAAAATTCAGCGACTCAGTACGCTACGCCAAATTTCAGTTTTGTCGACAGCATTAATTTATGATTAATGCCAATTATTTTTATGATTACTGCCAACCCTCACACAATTAAACAGCTTAACTCATTATATCTTCGCTATTTACCGTCCGATCGCAATGAAATTCTACACAGATCGTGGACTATTTACGCTTCATCTATGCAAAATCTGCAGATTCTAGCTTTCAAATTGTTCTTATAATTTAGATATGAAATTTTTAATTTGGATTTTGAGGCGTTTAAGGGGGCGTGACCAAATTCTAAAACAAACTTAATCTGCTTGCAATATAGATGAACCTACATAACTCACATCAAATATCAAAGAAATTTAAACTTTACATATTTCATTGCTTGATTGTTGTTAAGTATGAATTCCAACTGTGGTACTATTCATAGAAGTATATATATATATCAATTGCCAAAAATTCATTTCAAATATTAAATTTTTTTTAAATTTTAATATATTTAGAAAAAGAAATATTCTAAATGATTCTTATGCCATTTTATTACAATAAAAAATTAATAATCAATAATTTTGACATTTATTAGTTTCTCGTGCATAGACTATTTATTTTTTGTACTTTTGGGTTGTAAAAAATTTATGGAACATGTCTGTATCATAATTTTCTTTCTGTCTTCGATCAAAAAAAGTAACTTTTATAAGTTTGCGAAAAATCCACGAAGGCTAATATGACTACGAGGATGTATTGGTAATGTGAATAATCACGTGTGCTACATAAATCTCTAAAAGCCGAAAGTAGGTGTTCCTGAAACCAAGTAACCAATGCTTTCAAATGTCAAAAGAATTGTGGAAAGATTTCAGAAAATTTAAAATTTCTGGAACTAAATTAAATTTTTTAAAAATGCTATAAAAAAACAGCATACAACATTTTTGAAGGAATTTATCTATTATCAGATACCACAGAAATCGAAATCAACGCAAAAACTCCATACATTTTTAGCAGGTTTTCGGTTGGTATCGATTTCTGTGTCACCCCAGTATATAGCCTATACCTCAAATTAATAATTGTGTTGAAATTTTAAATGCATTTATAGCAGTCGACTTAAATGAATTCGAAAATATGATCGGAAAAGTTATATCTTTGACATTTGAGGAATTACGAAATATTTGAATGGAAGAATTCCGAAATATTTTAATGATTTTTTTTCAAAAGAAATTCTTTTTTGAAATCTCTTGAGATTTGAGTCGTGTTATATACCCCGGACAAAAATGATCTAGCCCCTTTGCGCAAAGCTGCCTACGCCCTTGCGGACGGACATGGCTATATCGACTCGGATACTGATGCTGATCAGGAATACTTCACGAGGTTTGCCTCAATTGAACAATCTGCATCTGCCTCTTTCGATCAATTCAATACGTGTACTTTGCACAAATTTAATAAACCTTCGATCACCGTATAATAAAACTCAACATAACATATACTACATACTTTCTGATAAGTCTTGTTTAGAGTCGACCAACTTTAAACACAGTGTCAACTGGCTTTCTCATTCGCTCTGTCACGAAAAAGTTTCTCTTTGTCAGCGCAGCAATCGCTATTTTACTCTTTGCTTGGCGCTCTCTTTATGGGTAGCGACGTCGCAGCTGCTGAAAATGTTGTAGGTGTCTGAATATACATGTTTTTTATTATAACGCATTTGTGGGAGGAGTCTGTCGCTCTTTAGAGCTTTGTGCTTACATAGGTGTCACGAATTTTTATTTTTGTATTAAATGCGTGGTTAGTTTAGTCGATTGTGTCAGTTCTAGTCACAGCAGTATCCATCTATCTGACATGCCAGAGTCGGATAAGCATTTATTTCTCCTAATTTTGCTTTATTCATTGCGCTGTCATATTAAACGACGGACACAAAGTTTTCCAGCTGCTTATAATTTGGTTGCTGTAAATTTGGCATTCGGCACTGCACATAAAAGTTATTTTTAGATATAAGAATCGTGACCTTTTGCGCAATGTAAACAATTCATATATTAAATTAAATATCGTTCGTCACAATGGAAAATCTGCTACGACTGTCCGATCAGGTCGAGGTATATACCGATCGAAGAGGTGTGAGGATAATCAAAGTGCATACTAAGACTTTTGTAACTCACCTGCTTCATGAGATAAGTGGGTGTAAGTGGGAGAGGCAAACTCTTTTATGATTGCAGCTAGTGGGGCCGTTGGAGCCTTTTGAGTTAAATTTTATCATTTTTAAATTTCTTATTAAAAATACGCGTCGAATGATAACTCGATCATTCCAATCCGACATTTGGTTCAAAAGATATATTAATTTTAAATTTTTAATGACCTCGAAATGAAATGAAAATCAGTTTGTCTGTTTGTTTGTATCAAAGCGCTAAAAAATCTTTGATTTGATGATGAGGAATTATTTCTAGGAATAAAATCTAGAAAATTTTGTTCCACGACTTTAGCGGGAAATAGCTAGTTAAGCGGGAAATAGCAAAAACCCGATAAATTTGAAACACCCATAGCTTCCAATCCAAAAAGCTACAGTTGTGTTCTATATGTCGTTAGAAAGGTATATTAGAGGGCTTTTACGTGCAAAGTACTCAGGTGAATTGCTACAGGTGAAAAAAGGTTTTGGCTTACTTTTGGCGATTATCTCGAAAACGGCTCTAACGATATTTATTTCTGCAACTTTTGATAAATGACACATGTATCTCAGCCACAAGGTTTGGAAGATATGACCGGTTAACTGAATATATACATTTTACTATATACTATATGGTACCAATTAGAAAATCAAGCTTTGCTACGAAAAACTATTTTGTTTTTCAAGGTTTCTCAACCAATTTGACAGAGTATGCATTTAAGTTGGTCTTAGACATTATGTCCAAATTTAGTTCAAATCGGTCCACTATATCATATAGCTGTCATAGGAACGATCGGCTAAAAATCAAGCTTTGGTACGAAAAACTTTTTAGTTTTCAAGGTTTCTCAACCAATTTGACAGAGTATGCATTTAAGTTGGTCTTATACATTATGTCCAAATTTAGTTCAAATCGGTCCACTATATCATATAGCTGTCATAGGAACGATCGGTTAAAAATCAAGGTTTAGTATGAAAAACTTTTTTGTTTATTAAGATTTCTCAACGAGTTTGACAGAGTATGCATTTAAGTTGGTCTTATACATTATGTTCAAATTTAGTTAAAATCGTTATACTATATAATATAGCTGCCAAATGAACAATCGGTATAAAATAAAGTTTTAGTATGAACAACTTTGTTGTTTTTTTAGATATCTTGATCACACTGTCAACATACGCATCGGGGTTGGTTTTATACATCCTGACCAAAATTGGTTAAAATCGGTTTACTATATTATATAGCTGCCCTATTTATTTTTTATTGAAGTAAGCATTTTGATAATTTTATAGCAAAATTACACTGTCAGAATCATATAAAATTCCAAAAATTTCTGATATCTTCAAAAAAAAACTTTTTAACAAAGTAAAAGTCTAGTGACGAAAGCCTTTCTCTGCCCCAAAATTTCTAGTGACGAAAGTCTTTCCTTTTTTGATGAGGAATTGTTTCTTATCAGAAATCTATGTAGACATGTTTGTTCTACGATTTTAGCGGGAAATAGCTAGTTTAGCGGAAAAAACTGCTAAAACCCTATAAATTTGAAACACCCATAGTATCCGATCCAAAGAAGCTACAGATGTTTTCTATATGTCGTTAGAAAGGGCTTTTCGACGTTCCTTGCATATTTTTTTGCACGGTGCTCAGCTAAAATGCTACAGTGAAAATAGGGTTTTTAGCGGACATTTTGGCGCTATTTTCGAAAAACGGCTCCAACGATTGAAATGGAAATTTACCATGATGAGCCAACCGGTTAAAAATTTGCATAAGTGCAAATACTCAATGACATTTTGAAAAGCATGTATTCTTTAATATTTTTGTCCCAAAATCAGTTACATAAGCAATAAGAACATTAAAGAAAGGATTTATTCGTCACGCTGGAGATTTTATACCCTTGTAGTGCCTTGTAATTAATGGGTTGATCCTATGACAGATACATATGTGCATTTCCAGAAACATTTTCAAATTACTTATTTAAGCAATTCATTAGTAGGAGCACACCGACTGCATTTTTGAATTAATTCAGTTTTTCTAAATTTTTGCCTGTTTTCTTAAAAATTTATATCCAAAATGGACTGTTGTATGTATTATAATGATTATTTGATGAAATCTCCCATCCAGCATCAACAAGTTAATAAAAATGCAAAGAAAACACATCAATTCTGTTCATAAAACTTCTTATTGATGAAAGAAGCTAATATATATTTTATGCGTAGTAAACAAAGAACATAAAAAGTATGATGAAACAAGATGTCGCGTGCGACAATGATTAAAATTAAATTTAAAAAAAACTACTTAATATTGTTAAGTCAAATGAAAAACGTTATTATGAAATATCACTATAAAACAGCGGTGGGCACGAAATTTTCAATCGAGAGCACTACAACAACATCTACAACAAACACAACTTCTGAAGTCATAAATTAAAGCAAAATGAACATTTTTATGATACTTTGCGCCGCGCCGCGTCACTCAAAACTAACGGATTGAAAAGAAGCAGAGACACTCATTTTCGGGTGTCCGGCAATCAGGCGCCTTTACTTCATGTATTTTGTTGTTTTAAGCTCGCTCGAGTTCGGCACCTGTTCGTTCCATTGCTTGTGCGGCTGATTGGCGCCACTTTCGAAAACATAACGGACTGAGATCACAGAGCAACGGGAGCAAGGGCTTGCCCACCGCTGCTATAAAACATTTTAAAGTTAATTGCACCAAAATATGTGTTCAGGCTTCGCAGAAATCAGTGTTTAAACTAGTCGCTGAATAAATGACTTCTGTTTGAGTCGCGTCCGAATTTCATGGATTTTTGTAAATATCTTGAAAACGAACAATTGCCCAAAATCAAACTTAGCACCCAATCAGAGCTATAAGTTTTGACTTTTGTCAAAATAGAGTAAAGTCTTGGCATATGTTTTTTCACGTACGAATGTCGCATTCGACATTAGAGAATGAAAAAGTTGAGCATAAATGTTTGAAGAACCCCCAACTTAAATTTAACAAAAGTCATAATTTTCATAGAAACTAAAATTGGTTAACACAAAATAAATATAATGTATATTTAAAATATATATGTATACATATCTATGGGGTCAGTTAATTACGAGTATATTGTACTATATGTTGTTTCACGTTAAACTTCAATTATTAAAAAAACTTTAACTTTTGAATGCATCTCCTTATACCCCTTCTAAACAAACAAAAAATTAAGCAAACCGGATAATTAACTCCCGCTAAAAGTGGCTTACATAATTTGTTTGGAATTAGCTTAGAGTTGCTGCTTGTGTCCAGAATTCTGACAAGACCACACACACAGTCGGGTCATATATGTTCTACACACAATACGGCAGCTAGTAGCCTGGAACAACACAAGTCACATCGCTGGACAGGCTGACTGTCTATTTGAAAAAGTGACAGGAGTATCAAAGGCGTAGGGAGGTTAATTTGTAGGAGGTGGGGAGGCCATTGCGTCTTTTAAATTCACAGTTTTACTTTATTTAGGTTCCTTTAACCGCACTATTTAAACCACATCAAATTGCAAAAACATTTTTAGAGAATGTTATTTTTTGATTTTGTTTGCTGAGTGCGAACAAAAGGCTAATGTCCGAAAAAATCGCAACTAATATGTATAAACTTGCGAAAAATCACGAAGACTCCGAGATTAAATTGCTAACACAAATATTCATGTGTGTTAAATTACACTGCAATAGTTTTTTTTCAAATAAAAAAAAAAAAATAGACATGACCAAACTCAACGGTTTCCACCAATAGCGGGTTGAGTTTGGTCATGTACTTTTTTTTTGCACAGTGTTATTATTTAAATGTTAAAAAACAATGCATAAAATAAATTTTAAATGCATTTCTTAGTTATATAAAACATGGGACATCAATTTATAGTAGTCGACTCTTGTGTATCCGAAAATATGTTCGAAAAAATAATACTTCTAACATTTAAAGAACTCCGAAATTTTCGAACTTTGGTTTTCAAAATCTATTTTTTTTAAAAATCTCTACAGATTTTTGTTTGCTATGCGTTGAAAAAGAGTATTATTCCCTCCCATACAAATATACGCATCATATCTCATACGATGGAACATTTGGTCTAAATATGCACACTCTGAGCCCAGTGGAATAGGAAGATGATGTATGTTGACTGTGTACAACAGAGAATATGCCCCCTTGCTCAGAGCTAGCTACGCCCTTGAGGAGAGTTAATTAGACTCTGGCAACAACATTAGTGAAGGACTGAACTTTAACTGTCCACGTTGTGCTATGTAATTCAAGTCGATCATCATAAACTACTTACAAAGTTCTATTTGGTTATGTTTCAGCTTTGTGCTGTTGTCTGTTGTCACCGCAAGCTGATTAAATGTACTCATACGCGTACAATCAACAAGCGATAAATATGACGATGACGATCGCAAGGGATCACTTACATACACGCTCTAGGAGCTTGGAGCTTGAGCTTGGGTTGATGATGAAGCTGCAAGAAGCTTGGGTCGTCGGGCTTCTCTCTGTCTGTCGCCTGGATGCCGTTTTGGGGACGCATGCGTCAATTGCTGATGATCGCAGATGGCGGCGGATCGTAGTCATCTTTAACGGTCGCCTTACTTTCTTTACAGGCTGTAGGCCTGTATTGGCTTCTTGAACTGGCTAGAGTTTCCACACTGTTTCTCAATATGACTCATGGTACTCGCATGCTAGTCTTGACGCCAACAATGACCATGTCTTTTGCAATTTAACAACTGACTGCGCCGTATTGATTTGCAGTGCAACTTGCATTAGGCACGACAACGGCATAAATGGCAGTGGGAAATCAACAATATCAGAAAAATGTGGCCATCTATGAGAGAAAGGGGGTTGCATCTCTTAGGTGCATAATCCGTGGCAAACTTTGGCGGGGTGTACAATTTATATTTACCGTGGCAAACCGCAAAAACTTTGCACCATGATGCATGAGCTGTGCTATGAAAACAGAGATGTACTCAGAGTGCTTACATCCAATTCCATCCAGAGAATTGTAGATGGTGCCCCAAAATTCGCATAGTAAGTAACATGAAAGAGGAGAATGAGCTATGGGAAATGAGGAGAGGAAGCGGTAAAAAGAGAGACGACTGACTTGTTCTTCATGCGTGTGGTTTTATTACATTACTCGGGTCATAACTTATTTACACTCACTTTTAAGGCTTCATTCGAAAATCATGATTTTTGCAAATGTTGCTTTTTTCATTTTCAAATTATGTGCATAATTAACTGTAGCTATTGTTGTTGGCATTATTTTACCCTGTGCTCGTTGAAAATGGAAAAAAAAAGGTGAATGGTTTTGTGAAATGGTTCTAAAAAATATATATATATATATATAAACAAGGGGGCTCTGTCTCCTGCTCGCTTAGCTCGCGGAAATGAATTTTAGTTAATAATGTTAATTAAGTTTAGTCAAAGTAACCTTTAATATGAGTTTGGTTAAAATTTCTTAAGAAAGAAAAACAATTTTCATCCTAATCGATAATTTGCATCATATTGTTCCTATGGCAGCTATATGATATAGTAATCCGACTTTGACCAAATTTGGTCAAAATGTAAGAGACAGTCCCAAGCATATAATCTGTAAGTTTGGTTAAGATATCTTAAGAAACAAAAAGTTTTTCATACAAAGCAATTCCATGACCTTTTGACCTCAGGCAAACACACTTCCAGGTGGAGTTTTAAAACACGCCGTCTTATTGCACGATGAAATTGTCTCAGCTATGTTGTGTGAAAATTTCAAAATTTCAAACTTTAGCCGTTTGGCCTACACGTTGATATGTCAGTGAGTGAGTGAGTCAGTCAGTCAGTCAGGACAAAGAATTTTATATATATAGATACATATTACATATACATATTATATATTATATATATTTTATTTAAAAATAATCATTTGATAAGTTAAAACATTGGGCTAACAACCTTCGACTAATCATTTTATATAATTTTAAGTTTAGTTGTTATAAATGATTAAAAGTTTTTCTAAATGCTGGTTGAAATAATAGCAATCGGATAATAGACATAGAATTTATTGCAATTTATTTATATTATGTGACTGCATGCTTGTATGTATGTATGTATATGTGTGCGTATTCACGTAATGATACGTTACAGATGGTCACAGGGTATCTCGTAGTCGAGCATTTTCAACATAACCGATACTTGTTTTATTGCACTTATTTTGCATCTTTTCTGTATTTCAATTTGTTTGTGGCTTTTTTTTTGCATAATTGCGGATATCATTGTATTTGGCTTTTATTTTAATTGCATAATATCAAGGCTGCAGACCTGTTCTGAAACGAACCCCGCAGAACCGGTTCGGTTCGGGTTTTTAAGCAACTCGAGCCAAATCATCATTAATTTTAGGTTATTATTCAAATGTTTAAACAAAAATTACGTACATTTAATGCTTTTCTAGTATTGTACAACTATTTGAGACTTGAAATAAAAATAAAATACATAAAATAATATGTAATTTTTAAATCTTTCAATTAATTAAAATTTGCAAAATTCGAAAATGGTTCTAAAAATTTTTTAATTCGCTTAAAAAATGAATGAAAAATGCAAACAAAAAAATATTTTTGATCCAAGGCTCAAACCTTGGGATCAGGGGGTATATACAGTCGACGGCATAAATATTTTGACAAAATGAAAAGTTAAAATTTCGTTTAATTTGAACTTACTGAAAGGTCATTCAAATTCCGTTTGACTGATACAAAACTTTCCTTAACCCATTAAGTACCCATTCAAAATTTTGAATTTATGTTAAACAAAATACACACTTTTTTGATTTTTTTCCTCTGGCTTAAACAAAATATGTTTTGATGCAAAAAGTTTCTGCAAACAATTCTAATAGTGACTGCAAAATTTTTTTTCAATAATCTTATATTTTTTATGATTTTGCTCGCTCCGTCCATGTATTTTTGCCAATAGTCCTCAAACTTTCTTATGTCTTTCAAATTATAAGATAAAGTTCTCAAAATATGCATTCTTTTGACAGATAACCTTTTAATTCGAGTGAAGTTCCTTTTCGCCGAACTATTATTTGCAAATAAATAAAGGTCACTTGCAGCTAAGGGCGAAATCAATTCGAAGCAAAATTCAAAATATGTATATTGTCATGGTAACTACGCGTATTTGTGTCTGTAAGTGTCCTGATACAAAATAACTTCTCTAGTTTTATCAAATACGGTTGCTTTCCACAATTGGAGTTTGAATCTATTTTAAAACACTGATTAATATTGTCTCTTTGTTTAATTTGCATGTATTCATAAATTTTAATCTTAATTTTATTAATTTGGCTTACCCAAAATTCAGCTGCGAGTTTATTGATCAAGATGCTGTTAACTGTCAAGAAATGGATAACCATCAATGGTGACTCAGAAAAGTGAAAAATTCAATATATTGGTAGAGCAATCGATGGTTTTTCAGCACTACCTCAGACGGAGTGTGCAAAGTCACACTGACGCACACGAATGTGAAGAATGTAAAATACGTCAATAATTTTTATTTTTTAAATAAATACGATAACTTTATTTATAGTTTTCATTTTTCCATCTAACGCCTTTTGATCATGAGACTTAAACAAAATAACAAAAATCGTCATTTATTAACTTATAATGCAACTATGTAGTATAGACTTAGACATATTAAAAAAAATATATTGATACTTTTATTATTATTACTCTTCAATATGTTGTTTACATAATACGTACTTATGTACATACATACATCGATAGGGTGTTTACAAGCATAAGTGAGTGATGTACGGTTAATATGCAATTTCAATATATACCTATTCAGTCATGGACAAAAGTATTGGCAGTTTGCTAACCTCCGTCGAAGAGAATTGAAATTAGTTAATAACTCACCATTGACTAAAGGGAAAATAGTAAAACCATCACCAATCTGTACAAATACTCCACTGCTGATTCCACTGTGCAAGTCGAAAAAAAAGACATGACCAAACTCAACGGTTTCCCCCTATTTCGGGTCCTGGGAATCGAACTGCATCATTACTTATTTGAGTTACAACGATGGTTTCATACAAAATTTTTTTTTAGGTTTAAGAAAATTGTTTGGTCTCTATTTTCCATGGTATTGTTTTTTTGGTAAACTTGCTTCAGCAAAGTTACTTGGAACTTATAGAGCTACAAGTTTTATGAACAAGCCAAGCTTCTAAAATGGGGTTTTAAGGCTCTTTGAGGTCAATAACCCAAAGATTATACAATATTTACGACTTTTTTACATGTTTCTTATATATTATTCAGTAATCGAATTTTACTAACCGATACTTATATCAAAATGTAATTCGTGTTATGCCAAGTAGCTTTAGCTACAGGTAAGAAACAAATTATTCTTTTTTATTAAAGGGGTGAATACTCTACTTTTTGACATAATGACCTCTAAGAGCCTCAAGACCCTATTTTAGAAGCTTGGCTTGTTTATAAAACTTATAGCTCTATAAGTTCCAAGTAACTTTGCTGAAGCAAGTTTACCAAAAAACAATACCATGGAAAATAGAGACCAAACAATTTTCTTAACCCTAAAAAAAAATTTTGTATGAAACCATCGTTGTAACTCAAAAAAGTAATGATGCAGTTCGATTCCTAGTACCCGAAATAGGGGGAAACCGTTGAGTTTGATCATGTCTTTTTTTCGACTTGCACAGTATTATTTGCTACGCCTATGCAGTTTTGTCAATTATCTTACACATACATTTGTATTGATCCTTCAAGTGAACTGGTGCATAATTTCAATTGAAACAGTTTACTGTGACTAAATAGAATACTAGAATCTTAATAATCGGGAGACAATTCGAGCGGCGTCTTTTACTAGCACAGGCTATACATATGTATATCGGTCGATTGAACTTGACTGGTTTTCTGTTGTTGTTTTATTTTATTGGTCCTTTAACAATGGGCATGGGTTTTCTTTTTTAATTGAAGCCAATAAAAATGCTCCTCTTACGAATGGAAATGTAGACTAAATATATGTATAAAAGTATATCTAAAAAAATATGGATGACTAAAATAGTATATAGTTTGTTACCTAAATCTTTTAACTTTCTCATCGACAAAATACAATTGCAACTGCTTTTGTCCATGACTATATATATACATATAATGGGCATTATTTACAGGGCTTATTGTGCTACACGAAAAAAACATGAAAGGAAAGAGAGGCCGATGTATTTGGAAATGTACACACACACAAAGTTAGTCTAGTTGTAGTTCAGTTCTATATGCAGGTGGGCGCGACATACGGGAGGAGGCGATGAAATGATATTGGGTCAATAGGGGCGCCAGACCTGCGTCAAATCGGTGACGTCCTCTTCTCGGGACGTTTCGCTATTGATGTCGCTCTGATGCTGCTGCTGTGCCTCAAGCTGTCGCTGAGTTTCTTGATGAGAATGGGGATGAGAATGAGGATGATGATGATGCAAATGATAGTTCTGGGATGCAGCTTCCGCAGCCTGTTCGGCAATCGCAACAGCTGTTTGCTGCTGCTCCTGTTCGCCCACGACGACGCCCCCGTTGACACCACCGCCAGTGCCTAATCCAATCTCAATGCTGGAACGACTGCCGGCAAGCGAGCTAATGGTCAGTTGTTGGTCTGTAGCTAGGTACTGTTCCAACTTCTCGCTGCTGTGAAGATGCAGGTGTATCTGATTTTGATTGACTGTCGAGTAGAGTTGCGGGTATAGCACCACTGGCGGCGG
Source organism: Drosophila kuntzei (assembly GCA_035042165.1). Lineage (NCBI taxonomy): Eukaryota > Metazoa > Arthropoda > Insecta > Diptera > Drosophilidae > Drosophila > Drosophila kuntzei. The sequence goes on from JAWNLU010001789.1 coordinate 15,582, forward strand.
TGGTGCTGTCGCATGGCCACCAGCTCCGCTGTACTGTGTCGCTGTTGCCGAACAGCTGCCATATTGGTAGTTGTTATAGCCATTGGACCAAGCCGCCGCATTGTTGTAAGCCACTGGAGTTGCTCCATAGCTGATTGATTCCAGATCTGGCTTTGACCCAGTACCGCCATAGCCACCAGAGGCAGCCGTTTGATATGGATCGGCAGAAAAGCCATGTATATCCGGAAGCATCGTCGATATATGATAATTGCCCGCATCTAGCGTGGTTGCATCAAAGCCTCCATGAAGACTATAATGATTCATGGCCGATGCACTTGCCACCGGCACTGGCGCTGCGGCCGGAGGTGGAGGCGGCGGTGGCAACGCTACTTGGTGCTGTAATTGGTGGGCGTGGTGGTGATGCGTTGTGTGGCTGTGGGAGTGCGCGTGCGGGTGGGTATGGTTGTGATGCGTATGATGATAGGGAACACCAACACTCACGCCCACAGGGCAGGCAACAGTGGCACCAGAGCTGGTCGATCCCGTCCATTCAGCTGCACCTATCATATCGGATTCTACGAAGAAAATAGATAATAAAAAAATATATGATCAAATGTTAAAAGATGGATAGATACTTTGAATTATGATTTTAGACAAAAAGCTAATTAACAATCAACCCCCATCCCCCTATCACCCTGTTTGTTTCGATGGCGCTTCCTTACCAGCCTTCACCTGCACTTGTCACAAACATTCTTAGGCGTGGCAGGTTATAGGCGGAATGGATAATTGAAAAATAATTTCATATGAGCTCGTAGAGACCCACGTGTGTGCTCCCCTGCACCACCAGCGGTCCTCACGGCAAGGGGTTAACAAATTGGCAAAGCAAAAGAAAATTCCAAGGCATATTACGGGAAACGGGAAATTACAACAACAGCGGGTTGTCCTCGTCTTCGTCCTTCTCTCCATCATTATCATCAATGTTTGGCGTAACTTCAAGCGCATATTTTGATTAATTATGCGGACCCAGAAACAGAATCACAGTATAAGCAAGCCAACGGCTCTGAGATGCCATCAACGGAGTGCCAAAAATTTCGTTTAATTAATTAAATTTATTAGAAATGTAACAAGGCGCCATGAGGACGGATTGCATTATTTTGTGTATAATTAAAGATAATACATATGGGTAATTCTCTAATGTCGAATGCAACATTCGTACGCATTCAAAGTGAAAAAAAAAAACATATGCAAAGACTTTATTTTATTTTGACAAAAGGCGAAACTTATAGCTCTTGATTAGCACTACAATTGGTGCTCAGGTTGATTTTGGGCAATTGTTCGTTTTCACGCGACTTAGACAGAAGTCACTTTTTTGGCGACCCTTTATTCAGCTAAACCTGGACGAATATTTGTATGCAATTCATTTTAAAATTGTATGTATTGATATTTCTTTTTTATTTTATTTAAAAATATTAAGTACTCTTTTTATTTAATTTAAATCATTGTCGCACGCGACATTTTTTTGATGCTGGAAGGGAGATTTCATCAAATAATCATTGTAATACATACATACAGTCCATTTTAAACTTCAATAAGAAAACATGCAAAAATACAGAAAAACTGAATTAATTCAAAAATGCAGTCGGTATGCTCATCCTAATGAATTAATTCAGGTGTGAATTGATTAAATTGAATTGATTAATGTTTCTGGACGAAAATTTCACAAGATGTGAGTTTATGAAAATTTTTCAGATTTTGATTGCGGTTGGCACTTCTGTGGAAATGCCATATACATACATATACATATAAGCGACGATTTTACTTTTTAAAATTTAAAAATTTTAAAAATTTATTTTTTTTTAAATTAATTCCCTTACTCCTACCTTTCTGAATCTATTAATAAGGGCCAAAAAGGGTGTATGGTTTTTTTTGAAAATGTTATTCCATTAATTCAATTCTTATTGTATGTTAATTACATTGAGGCAAAATTGAATCTAGTATTTTTCGTTTGAAATAATATTCCTACTAGGCATAACTTTGGGAAACTAAATAAAGCTTTGCTTTGGCATGATGCTTTCTCACCCCGATGCTGTATTACATTTTCCATTTATGTTTTCCTTCCTATCTTCAACCTTTATTAACCGTCTAATGAAAGGGGTGTGGGGGGCAAATTACATGCTTGCAACTTTTCACCCAGCACTTATCACATTTTAATGTTTCAATTAAGGCGAAAATTGCACTACAACAGCAACAGCAAAAGCAAATGCAGAAACCATGCAGAGTAGTAATCACAAAACACAACTACCGCAAGTTACCGAGGTTGCAATGAAGCGAAACCGGTAGGATGAAAGCAAACAGGGCGAATAATGGCCCTAGCTGAGGGCTGGAGGGATAAGGAGGGAGAGAGAGACAGAGAGAGAGAGAGAGAGAGAGAGAGAGAGAGAGAGAGAGAGAGAGAGAGAGAGAGAGAGAGAGAGAGAGAGAGAGAGAGAGAGGTGAGATAGAGCTGACCAGGGCACAATGCATATTTCTGACCTAAAGTTAGCGCCATCTGAAGAAAACGGCTACAAAAAAAAACGCCTGCTCTTTGCCCTTGAACATAGTCATTAATGTCACTCGCATTGATTATAATTGCGGCCCTAGTTGCGTATACGTTATATCAACTTTAACAACTTTCCCCTTAATGAACAGTTTTTCATGTCAGTTGGAAATCTACAAATGAGCACATACACCTAGCCCAACATTTAAGCGCAGTTATTTTAAAATAAGATCTGCCAAAAATATTACCATTATTTTCATGTACACAACATGAAAACCAAAAAATGTGGGCAAAAAAACCGCCCAAAAATTATTCGTACACTGATTTAAAACATTTTTAACATTACAATTTTTCTTACTTTAATTTGTTTTATTTTAAGAATATGTAGTACACATATTAGGATTCCTACGAATCCAGAATTTTAAAATCACGTAAAAATGTCAAAAGCCTAACAAACCCAAAGTCAACCCATTTTTCAGTGCGCGCACAAATGTGCAAATTTTTCAATAAATTTAAGTTTTAAAACTGAATTAAAGACAAGTTATGCGACCGATCGTTACGTTATTAGTTTCATCTGAAAAGTATGTTTTTTTTAATGATATTCCAATGTTTAAAAATAGCTCTAAAATTTGACTATTTTTCAACTTTGATGGAAGATAACTAACTATTACTTTGACTAAACTTTATTAACATTTGTAACTATTTTTCATCCGCGAGCGAAGCGAGCCGAGGGTTGGTGAGCGAAGCGAGCAGGGGCAGAGCCCCGTAGTATATCATATAGCTGTCATTGAAACAATTAGACAAAAAGTTAATACAGCGCAAGGGCATTAAAAAAAATTAAAAATGAGCAAAAAAGGGTATAATGTTTTTTTTAAGGGTATTAAGCATATTGATATTTTTCTAATAAAGTAACAATGTCAAAAGCATATGAAATTAGAAAAAAATCAGGTGTCTTGAAAAAAACTTCTTTACAAAGTTAAAGTTTAGTGACAAAAGCTATTCCATGCCAAAAATTTCTGAAAACCAATTCATTCCAATTGGCATTTGACACTGAGCATAAAGTAATTTTTAGGTATAAAGAATATTGACTTTTTTGCGCATGTCGAAAATCAAACTTTTTTTTTAGAATAATTCATTCATTAAATATTTCGCTTTGGGAGCAAAATACATATATGCACGCTGAATAATGAAGTTTTTACAAAATAATATTTATTTAAAAAAAAAATTTTAAATCAGTTCGGCAAACTTCCGAAGCGAAAATTGACTAAATATGATTGCAATACGGAGAAACTACGTACCAAGCTTCGTTATCAACTCAGCTGTTAATGCTGTTCAAGAATATATATACTTTACAGGGTCTGTCACGCCTCCTTCTGCCAGTAAGTTTATTTTAGTACGGGATCTAAAAACATTAATTCTTAATATCTGTGAGTGTCGTGGCTTTTCGCAATTTGAGGGAGTGGAAGGGACGTGAACAAATTTGAATCAAACTTGATCTGCTTGGACTTTATAGAAGTCTGTATGCCTAACTTAGTTGCACAAGCTCTTAGAGTCCCTGAGATCAAGTGCTCACACGGACGGAAAGACGGACATCAATTACTTTTTGCAATTGAGTGGCATTGAATTTAGCAAACTTTTATGGTTTCTGGAGAAATGTCATTTCAATGAAATTCGATCTCTGTTATTTTATTCTCCCGCGCTCTTGACAAGCATCGACTTCACCAACAAATTGGAAACTGACTGGCCTTAATCAATTTTTCAGCGCACAGAAGGTCACATTTTTGTTTTTCGAGTATGCACACTAGAGTGGGTCAATTTTTTTCTCGACCAAGCGGTTGTCAAAATCGTAATCTACGACGAAAATGACACTTTAAATTTAATGCTTAGGGGTTAAATTTTTTTATAAAAAAATCATCACTTTATAAGTCAAATATTTTCTCAGACTTAGCACGATTTTTTATAAAAAAAATGAAACGCTACAGAATTAAATTTAAAGTGTCATTTTATACTAATTTGGAAACCAGGAGTTGAGTAAAAATGATAACTTATGATTTAAAATTTTAAAAAAAATATTTTTTCCGAAAAGACAAAGGGGGAGACATGGTGTGTTGTCGGGACTAAGACGAAAATAAACTAATATTTCTTAGAATTCGTCGGAGATTATGATTTTGATAACCGCTTGGTGCATTTTTTTTTGTCCATACAAATTGACCCACTCCCCACTCTAATGCACACTAAGATTACGTGCACACTATAGATGAAAACGGAGCTGAAAAAGGAACTGAAAGCAGAGATAAAATCAAACATGTTTGTTTGATCAAACAGAGCTGAAAAGAACGCCACAATCTGTGCACTTAATTGAGTGCAGTGTGTTTGTTTTTTTGAAGCTCAGATGAAAACTCAGCTTTCAGCTCCGTTTTCAGCTAAAGTTTTATTCAAGAAGTGACACAACTTTCTTTTGAAGTACGTATCTATGATTAGTAAAGAGAATATAAGAACAATTCAAATTTGAGTATCTGTTGAGGTAGTGTTTGAACAGAGAAATTTCGCAACCCTGGCAACATTCAAAACTAAATGGCCGGATATGTTTTATTTTTTTTTTTCTGGTATGTTCCATATTCGTTTGGAGTGCAATCAACCGTAAGGAAGAGGAAAAGACTCTGTGCATCATTGAAAACGAATCGATCGGTTGTAGGAAAACCACAGCTGGCCAAAGCAATAATAGGCGGCAGCAGGGCACAAGATTCAGCTCTGTCCGGCGGACAAACGACCATATTTCCTCTCTTCTCACAGCCTTTGTAGTCGCCATCTTGAGACTCATTATAGACAGGCAGAGGCTACAAGTATAAGCCACCAGGCAACGTCGAGTACCAGTAATGTTAATTAAAGTGGCTCTAACTATACCTACATACATATAGTCGTATCTCCACCTCAACCACTGCTTCAGCCTCCGCATTGGCTCAAGCGTATTTTTTTGTTTAATTTCAAAATGGCGGACGGTTAAAAATACCAAGAAGAAGAAGAAGAACAACAACAACAACAATATGAACGTCGTTGTAAACAACAAACGTCACGTAACGGAAGTGAGTTTGCGGTTGAAGTTTGGTGGCGGTCTAACTTGGCCACAGTTGTCGTTTTATGGGCCAAAAAGATTTCATTTCAATGTGCGCTAGTTGACAGTGTTTTTGTTTTTACTGCTGGTACTTTTGCTGTTTTTATTAATGTTGCCCGTCTCACAGCACATGCACATATTTGTGGATGCAACTTACATGTTTTATGTTGGATGTTGGATGTTGCTGCTGTCACTTTTGGTACTGTTGCAGCGGTGCAGCAACAGCTGCGCAACCGCATTTGGATTGATTTGTGGCTTGGGCTTACAGATCAAGCAAAAAGCTCTTTAAAATGGCTCCCTTACTCTGCTGCTTCTTCACTCTTCCAACCGACCCCACAATCCTAACAGATAAAAATTTACATATTGCACGCGCTCTCAAAACTTTGCTCACAAATTTAATGAACGCAATTTGCTGCAACACGAAAGCATCAGAAACATGCTAAGTGTTGCAATATTTGAAAGCGATACACTTCATCGATGGAGTCAATTGTGCAGGAAACGATCGATTGGATCAGAATTCCTTTTTCAATTGTTGGTAATTTCCACAGGTGTTTTAACCGGAAGGGCATGTGTGCGTCTGAAGCTATAATACATATATGAGATCACATCTCATTAAGGCTTCTAATATTAAAAAGGGGCCATTTTTCCCATGGTAAATACTAAGTTGACAACCCCAGACGTTGCCACAGCCACCAAACCATCAAGTGGCCATTACCAGTAGTCATAGAACAGACTAATGGCCATCTGAGGGCTTGATGGCTATGGCAATGGAAGTACATATGTATATACCATAGGAAACTTGAACTTCATTATTTGTCCCGATGCTATTTTCTTTCCATAATGTTTTGAATTGCCAGTTTTTTATTAAGTTATTTGTGATTAATGATACTAAATCAAATATCGATACATTCATCAATACATTCAGCAGGTAACTTTATACACCAATCATAATACCTGATTACTACTTTTTGCATTCGGCAGGAAATATCCGAGAATCATAAATGTCAAATTTTGTTATCGTTATCACAAAATATGTATCGTACAAAGATGATACTGATTTTGTTTTCCAACTAAAAAGTTATCATGTCATTCAGCATATACTGATTAAAAAACCTGCTGAAGGCCCCAAATTTGTTGCCGTCGTCTATATTTGTTTTTTTTTTTAAATTTCGTTATCTGTTGATTTTATCCTTTGTATGTTAAATTTTACCGATCGATACTTAGAAGTATGAAAAACGGACGGGACAATAAACAGAAGTAACTTTCGAGCTCGTAGTTGTCCTCATTTTCAGCGAATTTTGCATAGTCAACCAGAAAAACGAAAAGAAATTCAAGAAAGGTGAATATATGAGGATTTCAAAATAATTGCTGATCAATTAAAATATTTGATTTTTTAGACCCCGTACTTAAAAAAAGTACAGGGGTCTATTAAGTTTGTTTCAAAAAAAATGTGCGTAACAGGCAGAAGGAGGCGTTGCAGACCCCATAAAGTATATATATTCTTGATCAGCATCAACAGTCGAGTCGATATAGCCATGTCCGTCTGTCCGTCCGTCCGTCTGTATGAAAATCGAGATCTCAGAGACTATAAGAGCTAGAGACACCAAACTTGGTATGTAGATTCATCTATATTGCAAGCAGATCAAGTTTGTTTTAGAATTTTGCCACGCCTCCTTGAACGCCCTAAAATCCAAATTAAAAATGTCATATCTAAATTACAAGAACAATTTGAAAGCTAGAAACTGCAGATTTTGCATAGATGAAGCGTAAATAGTCCACGATCTGTGTAGAAAATTTCATTGCGATCGGACGGTAAATAGCGAAGATATTAAAATAATAAGTTAATTGTGTGAGGGTTGGCAGTAATCATAAATTAATAGCAGAAAAATGCTGTTAACAAAGCTGAAATTTGGCAGACAAATGTTACAGCGCTCCGTGGCGTACTGTGCTAAGTCGCTGAATTCATCTAATTTTATGCTATCACGCAGGTCGAAGGTTCGAATCCTGCCTCGGGCAAATGGATTTTTTTTTTATTTATTAATTTTATATTGTTATGTCTTATTGATGTTATATTGACATATACATTAACATTTGATGTTATTATACAATTTTTAATTAATTTTTCAATAAGATTGATTAACAAGCAATTTTGCAATATATTAGATGATGGCTCAACGGGTTGAGTCCCCATACTTTGTAATCCTATTTTGATATTGGGTTGCGGGTTCAAATCCCGGCTGTGTCAACTCCTTTTTTAAATTCAGCTGATTTTAGCTATTTGTCGTGTTTATAATCCAGCATGTTCATATTTTTAAATGCTAATCTAGAAAATTCTTTTGTTTTGCCTCGTGCTTACATATGTATGTATGCGTGTGCTTAACCGATCTTGAAAATACACATATTGTTGTCTCGCTCCCTCTAACGCATATGTCTATTCGACTTTACATTGATTATTTGATGTTTTTAAATATGAAACCCTACGACGAATCAATGTTTAACTAAAATATAAATTAATTTTCACCAGTCTTTGCTTTTTTCATACCAAGTACGGGGTATCCGACAGTCGAGTATGGTCGACTGTATCGCGAGCGAAGCGAGCAGGGGGCGGAGCCCCCTTGTTTTACAATAGCACCGTACATTTTGTACAATTATCACTAATGACGAAAGCAGCACGAAGGGAAGACAACTAGCAACATATACACAAATAATGGAAAATTTGCTGCGACTGTCCGATCAGGTCGAGTTATATACTAACAAAAGTGCATACTAACTCTCCTGGTTCATGAGATAAGTGGGTGCAAGTGGGAGGTGCAAAATTTAAATGATTGCAGCTAATGGAGCCGCTGGAGCCATTTCGTTGAATTTTTAGATTTTATAAATATTTTATATTAAATACAAAAAAAAATTTTGTTAAATAAAATTTAAGCTTCTTCAACGTTTTGATACGCACAGACAACATAAGTGACTTTTTATTTTGGAAAGTTCACTGAAAATTTCAAATTTGCTTATCTTTTTAACCAGTTGTCGGATTGGGATGATTGAGGTATCATTCGACGCGTATTTTTGATGATAATAAAAACAAAAAATAAAAAAAGCGAAAGGCTCCAACGGCTCCATCCGCTGCAATCATTCAAAATCTTGCAATACCCTCTTACACCCCCATATCTCATGAACCAGGTGAGATACCAAAAGTCTTAGTAAGTTTGTAAGTTTTCTTTTGTAAGTTAAGGCTATACCTTTCGATCGGTATATAACGCGATCTGCTCGGACAGTCGTTCCATTCTTCCTGAATAATATTGCTAGTCACTTTTGCACACTACGTGCTGCTCTCGTCACTAACGCGAACTGCCATCCGTAGTGACTCTTGTTAGGACCAGGAAACTTTCAGGGGCATTTAATGGGCTTACTTCTCAACTGCTTGGTCAGTTAAGAATTGCTATCTTAAAATTTGAGCCTTAAAATCGTTTTGTGTGATTTGTGGGCGGAGGGGGCGTGGCATCCGAAATTGGAAACAAACTTAACCTGCGTATGGTACTCAGCTACCTACATTCCAAGTTTGAAGTCTCCAGCTCTTATCGTCTCTGAGATCGACGCGTTCATACAGACGGACGGACGGACATGGCTAAATCGACTCGGCTGTTTATACTGATCAAGAATATATATACTTTATGGGGTCTGCCACGCCTCCTTCTGCCTGTTACATACATTCCAACGAAACCAAAGGGTATATTTTTGACAATTTTTAATGGGCACTGGGTATAAAAAGAGTAAAGATTTGGTTACGCTCAACAATCTGAGAGCAGTGACCCTCTGTTTAAACTCTGTTTAACACAATGGACGGCGTGTTAAAAAGCACTTCTTTTTTTTTGTCAATATCGCAAAAACATTTTTTTATCTAATGCATGGGACAATGCGAGGACCTTACTTCTTAAAAGTATCTATGTAAAATCACTTCAAAACAGATAGATACATTTTTATACCCGTTAAAACAAAAAATAAGTTTGTTTTAAATTTATGCCACATCCCCTTCTGCCCCCGCGAACTTAAAAAAGCCACCCCACCAACAGTTTATATTACAGCGTGTTTTGGTAAGTAAAGTTATATTATTATTAAATGCAAAGGCAGTAATGGCTATTGTGATTTTGAAAACAATACAAGCTCCTAAAAAATATGTAACGGGTATCACTGCGGACGGCACTCCGCAATATTGGCAATATATACGGGAAGAATTGAAAAATTACTACGACTGTCCGATCAGATCAAGTTATATACCGATCAAAAGGTATGACTTTAACAGTGTAAACTAAGACTTTTGGTAACTCACTTGGTTCATGAGATAAGGAAGTCTAAGTGGGAGGTGCAAAATTGGGGTCTCTTAGAAAAATTTTAATAATTATTCTTACTAAAATTGAGCAAAAAAGGGTAGAATGGTTTCGTTGAAATGTATGTAACAGGCAGAACGAGGCGTGACAGTCCCATAAAGTATATACAGGGTGCGCCATCTTTTATGTCGGTATGTAAATATTGAATAACTGTCATTAGTGAACCAATTGACTTGAGTAGACCAGTGTTGAAAACCTCGGTTCAGCACAATTTTAATCATGAATCGCTTCACTCCGAAAGAACGCGCTGAAATAGTGGCACTTTACATTGAAAATTGTCGTTCAGTTGTGTTAAGCAAATTTTTATGACTGACGAGGCCCATTTCACACTCTCTGGTGGCGTTAACAAGCAAAATTACCGCATTTGGGGACGGAAAATCCACACGAGATTCATGAAACACCATTGCATGATCAGAAAGTGACTGTTTGGGCCGGTGTCTGCGCCAAAACCATCATTGGGCCATTTTTCTTCAAAAAGGGCACATTTTGCTGTGTCCAATAAAGGCGGCCACTTGATTGATGTTGTTTTCAAAAATTAGTCTGAAGAAATTGTACAGAACCAAATTAAATAAAAATATTTCATACTTGAAAATAGGTTGTTTATTTTCAAAGATATTCAATGTTTACATACCGACATAAAAGATGGCGCACCCTATACATATATTCTTGATCAGTTTTAGTTTGATACATTTTTTTGTTTATTAAGATACCTCAACCAATTTGACAGAATATTCTTTTAAGTTGGTTTTATATGAATGAAAGTATATAAAGGCGTATAATAAGTGTCATAAAGTATCTTCGACTCAGTCCCTGGCTAAATACAGATTCTCCGTTAAAATAGTGCTAATTATCAGTTTGTAAGTATTTGTATCATATCTGAAAAGATGAGTGAACCCAAATTTCAGTTTTATTTTCGATTACAAAATTATTTGGATGCGAGTTACTTCGTGGAAATAAAATCGGCCTCTGCCATAATATGTAAATTACATATAGCACATTTAATTGATTATTTAGGAGAGCGAAAAAGAACAACAAAATCAAAAGTCGCTTCGTCGTGCATTGCGCTCTGAGATTTTAAGACTACGTTCGGGGCATTTCCGGCTCGCTTTATTTTATGAGCCAATCATACAATCAAAACAATACGGCTCCGTTTACGTTTATGTCTTTGTATTGTTGCTATTGCTTTTGGATAATAATTGACACACATGACGACGATATCAACGATGTGTCATTTTATTTATGTATATCATATATGTACATTTGTACATAAGTACATATGTATTTGCGATTATACACATTGTACGCATTGTATTTGGGCAGTTCGATGAGCCATATCTACTCAACCGTTTCTTGCGGAGGTAAAAGCGCCGTGAGGCAACAAAAAATGCAAAATTAATAAATTAATTAGCATAAACAATGCTTAGTCTCCATGTCTGAGTTTCAGATTCAAATTCATCTAGTTTCAGAAGCGACCAAGCAAGTGCTGAGTCATGAAAGAGTCATGAGTCAGTTTATATTCCCATAGCGAGTGAGAGTGCTAGTGTTCATGCCAGTCTCCGATAATTTTAGATCTCAATACCTTGAATTTTTTTATAAAAATGTACGATTTCGATTCTTTTCCGAGTATGTTTTGAAAATTGCGCAAATAATATGCATATATTTCATATCTATGACCATATAAGACGTATCATGTATTTGCTTAGAACTAAAATCGATAGCTGATCACAACTCGTTTTATCATAAGCAATGAACTACTATGGTACAACTTAGCATGAGTTGAATCATCATTTTTATACAGAATTTGCGCACGCACACTGCATCAATTGTCCAAGTTTATAGCAGAAATTCGAACTTATGTTGCCGTTTAACGCAAAAAAATATTTTTTTTCCTTCTAGAGCAGTTAGAAATCGTAGCGATACACAAAAATTACTTTTTTTTCATCCAATATTTGGCAAAGGTTAGCTAAGCTTTTCTTAAATAATTTCTGAGTTTATCATCTGATATCATTATAACATTTTCAGAGTAGCCAGGCACCAAGGTATAAATTTTGCATGGTTAAAGCGTTGAAGCAGCTCCTGTAATTCGTTTTGTTTTTTTTTTTTGATTTTCGGGGAAGGAGGCGTGACATCCAAAATTTACCCACATTTTCACGAATACAATATACCATTTTACTGAATTTTTAAGTAACGGGTATATGTATAAATAATAAGAAGCGACTATTTTTAAGTTACGCTGAGAAAAATAAATAAATTAGCGTTATTATGTCAAAAGATATCTAATAATTACTAAAAATAAATTAATTCTGGGACTGAAACGGAGATGGAAAAACGGCTCAGTTCATTAACTCAATTAAAACGTTTAGGGCGCCTGGTGCCAGTCAAATCGGCTAAGCTTGTTCATTGTAATAAGTCTACATATACACACAAACTCGCACGCACGCAAACAATAATAGCTTTATTGTAAAAGAAATTTGAAAACATACAGGTTTTAGAGAGTAATAGCACAGTTTGTAGAACTTACCTTGAATTTGTGGCGCATTAGGCTTATAGACCTGGCAATCTGAATTTATTGTACTATTTGACGATGAGTAATTGCTACCCATTTGCTGCGCGCTTGTGGTTAACGCATTGCCCACAGTAGCAGCCGATGCAGCAGCGGACGCAGCAGCAGCCGCTGCCGTCGTGGCTGCCGCCACCTTTGCGGACCGTCGCAGTGTTTCCAATTCGTGAAAAGTTTTTGGAAAACCATCAATGAATGGCCGTTGTCCCAGACCTAGAGCTCTATACTGGGGACCACCAGGAGGACCTTCAAAAAATATAATTAGAGTTCCATACAAATAATTGTGCAGAGTAAAAGGTATCTTATCATACTACAAATACTTCATTAAGTATATATGTACATAAGTATTTCTTACATAAATTAATAAATAATGAAATTGAATTATTTGTTTTTTTAAACCAAGTTAATTTCTCTGTTTATTTTAATATTACTCGTAACTTTATCTCACTTGCTTTAACACATGTACTACTAACTACTATTTGCACGATCCTTTCCAGCACTCTGTTCTCATTATAACCAACTTTGTTGAGTAAATTCACCTGTCTTCTTTTCCTACTATTCCTATTCTCATCTTTTTAGCCGATATTAACTAATACAACATAACAATAAATATTTGTTTTCTTATCGATCTGACTGGGTTTCTTTTTTTTTGGTTTTCCCCAATCCTTTGCGACAAACTTTGAATATATTTAAACATTTTTGAGGCCATCTTAAGCTACCGCGCATTTCAGTTGCATATATATTTTTTTATATACATTTACATCGATATATAATTTTTCGACTACATACTCGTATGTGGATTAAGTTTTATATAGAAGACAAAAATGCGCTCAAGAAAAAGTAAATTTTATACTCTGCGTCGATTGAAAATGGAGAATAAGGGTATCATAGTTTTGTGCAATTGTATGCAACAGGCGTAAGGAATCATTTCCGACTAAATAAAGTTCATATATTTTTGAGAAATACTAAATCAATTTAGCACTGTCCCCTCTATCAGTTCGTTCGACAGCAGAAACGTGTCAAACTAGTTTAAGTGACTAGGTTCATACCGAGCATACTCGACTGTCGGAGACTACGTGCTTACTATGGGAAAAAGGAAAGACTGGTGAAAATTAAAAAAAAATTAAGAATACTCGACTGTAGGATACCCAGAGGCCAGGCACTTAGATGCTGTTCGGCACTCCAAAGATTTGATGTTCTGTATTAAATTTTCGACTAATAGCCAATGACGGCTATATGATATAGTTATCCGATTTTAACAAATTTGGTCAGATATATAATACCAATACCGATGCATATGCTGTCAGTTTGGTTAAAATATCTCAAAAAACACAAAGTTGTTCATACTAAAACTAGGTTTTCGAGTAATCGTTCCTATGGCAGCTATAAGAAAACAAACAAACTTGATTTGCTTATGATATAAATGAACCTACATACCAAGTTTGGTGTCACTGGTTCTTACAGTCTCTGAGATCTCGATGTTCATACAGACGGACGGACAGAAGGACGGACGGACACACCGACATGGCTATATCGACTCGGCTGTTGAGTAAAAGTATATATCAATAATATACATATATACTTTTTGGGGTCTGCCACGCCTCCTTCTACTTTTTTTAAGTACGGCGTCTAAAAAAATAAACGAATTACAAGAGATATTTAAAAGCTTAATTTCAAAGTTTGGAGAACGAATGCTGTGTATGTGATTATAAATGCATGTTAGGGTATCTAAGGGCCTGTGTGTAGGTTATCTGATTGTCATGCATAGTAGAATAGCGCGCTCATGCTCATACTTGTTTTTATAAAAATACTTATAAAGAACAAAAAAAAAATTAATTTTAACATGAACATATGTACATATGTACATACAAATGTACATGCATATGTATATGCATAGTACGAACTAAAAACATAATACGCCTTCGTTGACGTGGTTGCCGCCTTTGCAAAAAGGTTTTCTTTGAAAACCGCAAAATTTTCAGAAAGTGATGCAACTTAGACCAGTTCGGTTCGGTTTAGTTCAGTTCAGTTCGTCTGTCCGTCAATTCATTCGAACGAGCAGGCAAACGGCTGCAGTTTTTGAACACCTTACCTAATGGCCAACGTCTGTCACCCACAGAGCCGAGCAATTTTTAAGTCAATAGAACGCAAATATTTTGAAAGTATATTGAGCAGAGCGCACCTTCTGCCATGGGGATTATGAATGATTACCAGCGTTTGTGTGCAATTGACCGAAACGGCTTAGCTATTTTCATTAATTATACACTTATTTAATGCGGACTACATGAAATACTCGCACACTGCCTCAGTCTCAGTCCCATCTTGACTCCCTTCATGTACCACATGGCGCAACGTTAATCCCAGTGAGTGTTGACGACGGAATTCTTGCCGGCGGCGAGCTGTTCTTTAGATACATACTCGAACATACGTATGTACATATTTTGAAGTGCCAAAGTGCAGGGTGTTAATTGCAATAGGGATGGATATTCTTTTAGTTACTGTTGTTGTTACTTACTCGTCTTGGAGCGCGGCTCCCTTGGCCCATCCACAGTAACTTTGATGGCTTTGGCATAGGTAGCAACCTGTGGCGGACTTGTTGCAACGGTAATAGTAAGCGTGAAACTTTTCCCTGCAATAAGAGCAAAATGAACCCATGATGGGTATTAAAAGTCTTTCGCTGATTTATGCGACAACAAATTGGCTACCGAAACAATTTTCAGCTCTCCCCTACACATCATAAAATTCTTCAAATGTATTATGAATACCCTATCCTTAGCTTAAGGCATTATGACTACTTCACAGTGCTTGTAATGAATTGAAGCAGTTTTATCATCATACTTTTGTATGTTCAACTAAAACATATAAAGTTGAGTCTGATAAATTATAAACAAATTGTTTTTCGTGTGGTTCTGATTTTGCGAAAAATTCTAACTTCTGAGCTTCTTTTTTTTTAATATGAACGGTGATAAAAAGAATGAGTGCTGTACGTATACAAAAACTATTTTGTGTATTCTATTTATTTATTTTATTTTCGAAGAGAATGTATTTTTTTACGTTTGTTGGACTTTACTTAACATTATTCAAGCATACACAAAAATAAACATTTTCGACTTTTTCAAATAAATTAATTTAAAGACTTTGAAAAGATGCATACACACATATGCGATATAAATTCATTCATTAAATACATTCATATGTTATGTGATATATTTAAATGTAGTACAAGTCTTAATAAAATTCGTTGAAATGTAGTCATACAATTAGGGTATTTTTGGTTCAGTTTGCATTAGGATTAAGAAACACTTTACATTCTTTTATGTTTATGTGGTGCACCTTATTTGAACTCTTTGCATACATTTTGTTGATCTTCCGAACGCGAGGACTTTACTGCCTTTACTTATCGACTTAAAACTGTTGAAGCATGTGTATTGGGTAAAGCCGGGCAACATTGTTCTCTTTCAATGGGCTTGACCATATTACCACTATTAATAGTAAGGCTTAGGACGCCAAAGTTGACTTCCAACTAAAGTCGGAGTAGTTAGTAGTTTGTTAGTTAAACTAATGCCACACTTGAAAAATTATCGATTGCTAGACTCTACGTAAACCTCTATTCTTTTGATTTATTTGAGCATTTATTGCAGTTCACTATGGTCCGTTTAACAATTTTTTTTTTTTTTGGAATAAAGTCAGTATTTATAGCAGGGATTAAAATCGAAACGAATATCGGTTTCAGTTACGGCTTCGGTTATGATCAAATTAAGGTTTTCGGTTATCGGTTATGCAAAATCTTGGAGTTTCGGTTTCGTAACGGTTATCGGTTTTTTGTAAGTTTCGGTTTAAAAATACCGGTATGGTTTCGGTTCACAAAAAAAAAATGAAAATTATGATTTTCGGTTGATCAAAATAAGAAGCGTTATTCATTGTTTTACGTGAAAAGCGACTTAATGCTCTTTTTAGCCTGGAAAATAATGTTATCTGGTTACTGAAATAGTCCAGTGTAATGTCGATTTTATTATAATTTGATCTCATATAAATTTGGTTAATTTGGTTTGATAATTTCAAATATTTTGATATTACTGATTTTTAATAACTTCGAACTGCAATAACTTTGTCAAAAGTCAATCAATTTCCCTGTACAATGTAAATTTGAGCATGATTTTTACTCTTAATTTGTTCTGCATTTAATTTTTTTTCATTTTAAAAATTCGAAATTTTTCGAAAATTTACATACTTAACCCTTTGTTTTTTTCGAAAAAAAATTCGAATTTTCATAAATTTTCAAAATGAACAAAATTTAAATGCAGAACGAATTTAGAGGTAAAGTCATACAGTCGCTCAGTATCTGCGACGTTCAGAACCGAAATTAACCCTTATAAATGATTCGGTTACCAAACGGTTATTTCGGTTTAAAGAGTTTCGGTTAATGGGTTTCGGTACAGCGGAAAAAAATTTTTTCGGTTACGGTTACAAATTTAAGGTTAAGGTTTTAATCCCTGATTTAAAGTTGTTCAAATTAACTAACTTTTGATGGCGATACATTCAAAATACATACAACTAAAATGTTACAGGGTTCGAACTTTAACAATGGTCCCCACTGTTGAGTTAACAGCTCTGAAACAGAGATGTTTTGAACACGGAGCACGTGCTTCTGTTGTACCAATTTTGTAGGTTAAATTTAAGTGCTTTACAACACTAATCCAAAAGCCTATTTACAAAAATTTGTAATGAATAATATTCAATGTGGCTTGTACTTTATGTTAATAAGTCTGCAGTGTTGAAAATCAACGTGCTGTATGTTGTGTTGTGTAACTAAAAAACTTGCTTCGAAATAAAATCCTTCTATGAAATGTGATCTTTGGAAAGAGATTACTAATTTTGTGCAATGTGACTATTTGCAACTTATAGGGTGTATAACTTTAAAAGCGTGCAGTTAAGCTCAAGCCGCGCATTTTTAAAAATTCCACTTTATTGCAGAAAACTTCAATTTAAAAATTGCGATGCTCTTTGAAGTGTAGCGACAACACATGAGACAAAGGAACAAAAAAGAATACTTTTAGCTTATTTTAATGTGCGAATTCACTAATATGACAATAACTTTTATTTATCCAATGAATATATAATAATTTTGTACAATTAAAAAATAAATACAATTTTTTGTTTCATACAAAAAGTCCGTTTTTTTACTATCTATATCATCTATATTCCTATCCTGATTTTTGTTGGCCAGAATATCAGTACTTCTTAACGAAGTAAAAGTCTAGTGACGAAAGCCACTTCATGCCACAAAATTTCTGATATACAATTTTGTGACGAACAATATTTAATTTAATACATAAATTATTAAAAAAAAATCTTGGCATTCGGCACAATGCGCAAAAAGGTAACAATTATTTATATCTAAAAATAACTTTTATGCGCAGTGCCGAATGCCAAACTTTTTTTTTAATTTTCGCGGGTTTTTCCGTTTTCCCGCTAACCTAGCGTGTTTTTCAAAAAGTCGTAGAACAAACATTTTTAGTTTTCCGATAAGGAATACTTCCTAATCAAAAGATTTAGGCTATTTCAACGCTTTGATGCAAACAAACCAACGGACAACATTGTTTACTTTTTTTTTCATTTTGGAAAGTTCACTGAAAATTTCAAAATTGATTATCCAGTTGTCGGATTTGGACGATTAAGGTATCATTCGAAACGTATTTTTGATAAGAATAATAAAATCAAAACTAATTTTACCGAAAACCTCCAGCGGCCCCATCCGCTGCAATCATTTAAAATCTTGCACCACCCACTTACACCCCCTATCTCATGTACCATTTGAGATATCAAGTCTTTCTCTAAGTTAAGACTATACCTTTCGATCGGTATATAACTCGATCTGCTCGGACAAATCTTCCATTCTTCCTGTATAATATTGTTAGTCACAATAACAAGTAGAGAGTTATTTTTTTAAAGCTAATCCCTATAAAAAAAATATATATTTAAAAAATATGAACCTGTGTTTTTTATTTTATTACAAAATATTGACAACTTTTACTTTATACTCTAGTCCCATATTTACGAATAGCACCCATGACCAGTTTATTTTATTTATTACGATTTAAGCATCAATATTGAAAAATGATTGTTAAGCTAGCAATTTATGAACAATTATGCTTTAGATTATGTATATATATGTGTAACGGTGTAATATATAAACATTCTCATCCATGGGTACATGTGCTCATAAGTTAAAAAACATTTGTCCTCAAATATAGGTATTCCATGACTGGCCATCCCCGCTCCCTGTCATTTAGACATATTGGCGTGCTACGTGGTCGTAGACTTTACTTCAAATGTCTTCATTACTTCGTACCGAGTTTGCGTTTGTAAGTTAAATCTATCGAAACAAGAAGGCAAATTAATCAAATAGCTTCACAAAAAAAAGAGAGAAAAATGCCAAAAGTAACTACCAAAACTCTTTAAGACTCCATAAGCATTTCGCTTTCTATCTTTTTTGAAGTCATAATTCAACAAAATCTTGTGGTATCTGAAATTGGTTAACGGGAATGGAAAAAGGTTACTGTAAGGAAATCTGGAGCAGCATAATCCCAACCTAAGTGCGTACAATACAATAAATAAGAAAACAAGGGAATATGCGTCTACCTTTTGTTCTGTTGATAAAATATCGTACCACATACATACGAGTACTAAAGACTCTTGTAATTGATGATCAAAAAAATAATAAGCACCAATCTTATTCGTCGGTTCAGTTTCAATACCCTTTTTTCACGCATAGTCTGGATTAGCCAAACATGCCATGCAATCTTAATTAGTCATAAAGTTCAATCACATTTCAACAATGAGCACTCAAATAGCGCATTATACTGAATGTGGTCCGCACCCGGCTTCTGACTCTCGTAATCATAATCAGAGTAATTGATAGGAACAATCGATTTAGATAGAGCTCAAAGATTTTAGGTTTTGATTAAATTTTGATATCGCCGATCAGCTGTACACAACGGTTCCATGCAAAATGTGTAGTGTGGTCAGAAGAAAAGGAAAATCTGGTCACAATTAAAGTTTTAAAATAATCAGACTAAAAAACGAGTTGATAGTGATTGAATTGCAGCTGAAGCTTTATAAATAAATAGTAGCATTCTAATTCCGCTATTCTGCAAGCAAACTATTATTAAAATGTCTTAGAAAAATTTTTGTTTTTTCGCGCCTTTTTTTTGTAATTTACGAACTCAAAATCTGTTTACAAATAATCGTTCCTGAAACTGATTAAGATATGCTGAGATAAATCAAAATCTAATCTGAATCTTATCTTTTAAAATTATTTATAAAAAATACGCATCGAATGATACCTTGATCATTAAAATCCGACATTTGGTTTAAAATATATATTATTTTGAGATTTTTAATGGACTCAAAATGATATGAAAAATTTATTTGTCAGTTTGTTTGCTCGAAGGAAAGCGCTAAAAATGCTTAGACTTCATGATGAGGAAATGTTTCTTATCATAAATTTAGAAATCTTTGTTTTACGACTTTAGCGATAAATAGCTAGTTTAGCGTGAAATTTGTTACACCCATAGTTTCCAAAGCACAGAAGCTACAGATGTATTTTATATGTCGTAAAAAAGGTATTTTGAAAGGCTTTTAGGCGTGCCTTTAATTTGGCATTCAGCATTTTGCGTAAAAAGTTCACAATTCTTTATATCTAATAATAAGTTTAACGCACAGTGCCGAAAGCCAAACTTTTTTTTAGGATAGTTTATATATTAAATTAAATATTGTTCGTCACAAAATTGTATATCAGGCATTTTGGGGTATGGAAAGACTTTCGTCACTAGACTTTTTCTTTGTAAAGAAGTATATTTTATAAGGTCTGCCACGCCAGTATCGCACGTATCTCTGGCATAATCAAACTCAGATGCATACAACCAATTAATCACCTCACCACCTAACTAACAAACTTTAAAAGAATGTAAGTACGACCATCCCCTGTTTAAATAAGAATGTCATGTATATTATTATTTTCGAATAGTATATGTACAATTTATATATGTATGTATATTATGTACATGTATATTGAGACAGGATTTAAGCAACTTATAAATAGCTACGGCGCGTGCTACTTATTATGGTTGGGCATTCCTTTAATCCTTTTGCTTCTTGTTGATAAAGTCAGTTCCTTTGATATGATTAGTACATTTCACATTGCTAGTTGAAAAGCTGATTAATAAACGAAGTGATAACAGTGCAGGCTGCTAGATTGTGAACCCTGGACATTGGCACATGGCATTTGTCAGGCGACCCTCACACAAATTTAAAAAGGGGGCAAAGTACATTTTTTTTGTTTAAATACATATAATAATTGTTTGTTTTTATTTTTGCGCTTGATTGTCAGAATGAGTTTTGTCATTTAATCAGAAATCGCCGCATGATGTCCCGGTTGATGAATTACAAAGCTTTGCTGAAAGGCGAAAGGGGAAGGGCGAAAGTCTGTGAGCGGGGCGTATTAAATATGCCGCATTGATGCTGTTTTTGACAATTTGGTCAGCGCTTATGCTCTTACATCATTAGCTTGTTATTTGCATGCCCGACGATTGATGCTGTTGTTTCTGCTGCTGCCGCCGGTTCGGTAATTATTTGCTAGCCTTATGCAGCACGAGCCGCCAATTTGTAGGTCGGCAGGCCGACAACAGTTGCAGCTAATTAGCCAACTGCTCCTTCTGCTGCTGCAATTTCCATGCAATGCGAACGGGGTACAGACAGGCCCATTCTCATTAGCATGCTTATGCACATATCCCATATTAATGGTAGGCTCAAATCGATTATGCCATTGGCTGAGAAGAGCCTTGCGTGACACACACAGGCAGTCCACGATATGCTGATATCTTATGTGCTTATATACAGCACGCTTTTGAACAGCCGACTCACTCCACTTTGGGTTAATTCGCGGGCTACCGGACCAATGGTTTCTCATTGCCGTTGTCTTTTGCGCATTGCGTGTTGGGCCCGGGGCCAACACCAACTGCATCAATAACAGTCGTCTAATGTGACGACTGTTGAACATTGATCCTTGATGGATGTTAGGTTCATGGACTTTTGTCCAGAACCTGTACAATATTGGTGTCAACCTAAACAGTATTTTATTTAAATTAAATTCAAGTAAGGTTCGATATTTTGGCTTAATTGCAATTGCTTTTTTTTTAGTACTTTTTTTAGTTATTGTTGCGTGTCAGGAAATCAAACCGAAACGAATATCGGTTTTAGAATCGATTTCAGCTATGGTCATTTTTTGATTTTCGGTTACCGGTGATGTAAAATCTATTAACATCGTGACGGTAATCGGTATTCGAATGTTTTGGTATTGAAATACCGATACGATTTTGATACAAAATAAAAAGATTATTTATAAATAGTAGAAAAAGCTACATTAGAGAGAGGTCGACTGTGAGACCCCTGTACTCACAGTGTTAAACATTGTTGCTAAAAACCAAAAATATTACGTTACGTTCCGTTACGTTATACAAACGTACGTGCACAGATATGTACGTGCAAACGTACATAAATACATTAGAAAACATAACGCAAATCGTAAAAAAAAAACTTATTACAATATAAATTTTGAATTTGGAGCCTTTCGTTTTGGCTCATACAAACTATGCTATACATATTACGATTTCGTCCTGAAAATCCGATCGGATAATAATCTCTTAAGTTATTAAAAACAAATTGGACAAACTTAATTGATCCCAGTACCTTTTAAGTACTACAGAGTTTGAAAATGTTAAAAACAATTTCTTTTGTCAATATTTTAGTTACATATTTTATTCTAGTCAAGTATATTTAGTGCAATCGAGTAGTGTAGTTATACAAATGAAGGAAAAACCAAAACAAAACAGTACTTAATTTAAATGTAAATTTGTCGAAATACACCAGAAGGAAAGGCAACAAAATTAAATTTTTGGTCAAAACACGATTTTTGAGTTTATGACGATGATTCTTTATGTCCTGTTGTACATTGTGTAAAAATGCCATATTCATATCTTGTATCTTGAGAGAGTCAAAAGAATTCATGTTTTTGTGAAAGATTGCACTGAATTGAAAACTGTTAACTCGATTTCCTCGATATGCCCTTTTATGAGTTATGACCGTCTTGAGGTGAATGAGCAATATGTATGTCTTCTTCGTGTTCCTTACCAGAAACCACTTCCAGTTGCACTTCATTTTGCATGGATTGTTCTTTACTTGGCTTCTTACTGGAATAATAAGCAGCACTGGTTTATAATTCGGTATATTCGGCTTGGACAATTTCGGCTTTTCGGTTTGGGTGTAATAAAAAATTGTTGTTCGATTACGGTTTCAGTTACGGCTACCAATTTCAATCGGTAAATTTCTGTTACTGTTTGAATCCTTGTTGTGTTTATTTATTTGTTAGATATTGCAAATATTACGAAAACTCCTGACAGCCAGGATTGTAAAGTAAACTTGTTTTAACTTGTAGAGAGTGTTGAGAGTTACTCACCTCTTCCACTGCGTCCCACAAAGCGCAGATCATTAAACTTGGCAACACCATTCTTCATCTGTGCAGTGTAGTTCCGCAGCTCAGCGCAGCAGTTCTCATCGTTTCCCGCCCTAATGGTCACATACGTGCCATCGCCAACATCCGCCAGGGCAACGACTTTAAAGGCCAACGGCAGCGTTTTGTTCGAGCGCCAGTGGGTGGGCAGAGCGGAGCAGAGAAAGTACGGATTGCTCGTTCGGACTGTAGTTCAAAAGCAAAAGTGAAATTCAATTAGTTTTTTTACATTATTTATTTTATATTTATTTTTTATCTTATTTCCTAGTGCTACAAGCATATCCTTACTAATTAATGCAGTAGTTACAAACACAAAAAAAATTTCCCAAAACTTATTGCCCTACTTAAGCTATGAAGTTAAAGGATAAGGCATTAATTTATTTTTATGCCAAAAATGGTCAATAATTACTAGTTTTTTTGGTTGTATAATTTTTCTATAATTGATAGTCAAATCATTAGTAAGCTATGAAGTTAAAGGATGAGGCATTAATTTATTTTTATGCCAAAAATGGTCAATAATTACTAGTTTTTTTGGTTGTATAATTTTTCTATAATTGATAGTCAAATCATTAGTATCCGCATCAACATCTGCCACATCCTCCTGTAACAGCTTTTCAAATTTTATTTGATACCCTCAGTAATTAATTTGTGGGTGGCTGTGACAGTGACTCTTTGACTCGATGTTAGACAGCAGGTGAAGTTTGACAGTTCGCCCATTCCCAGAATTCAGGATAACCTGGATAATTCATAATAAACAACATGGTAACAACAGCAGTCGGCTTAAAGGGTTGGTTTATAAAGTAAAAACTTGCTAAAGCATGGCTCGGACCAACCTTTAGTTTTATAGATTTAAGGCTTGTGGACTTACTATACAAACAAATGCTATGCTATGCTATTTGTGGGTGTAAGCAGCGCTGTTTTCTTTCCATATTTCTTAAAAACCGAAAATATTTTCAAAGACAAATTATGACAGAATGCTGCTATCTTTGAAATAGAATTTGAATTTTTATGAATTTTTACAATTCCGTCTAATATAGTAATAGTACTTCTAAAACTTATTTATATTTGACGACTTTTGATATTAATAATACTAATACTAATAAGTAGAAGTAATTTTAGTAAAAATACTAATATATGTATGTATATGCATATGCCAAAAAATACAATAATATAACTTCATATTTATTTTTTAAGTAAGAGATACAAAAATGATAAACTTCAGTTCAAATAAATGCTAAGTCACTCAAATAAAACAATTGCTATATGGGTGGTAGTAGAGATTATAAGTAGGTCATATCCCATCAACTAGCTTTAGAAGTTATCTCTTAAAGCAGTTATACACATTTACATTTGTCGTGTTGCAAAGTAATATCTGTACAATTTGATAAATTTTACATTTTTTGAATAACATAAAAAAACAACATAATATTCTTGGAAACCTGAACACGATCATGTCACTCACTAAAGGATGTTGGAAATTCCAGAACTTGTTTTTAGGCTCGTCAATTTGCTGAGATTTTATGAACAACTTCGATGGGTCATTCATGTGCAAATGGTTGTGGATATCAACTAAAAAATGGGGATCGTAATATGTAGAAGAATCGAATGGACGCAAGACTCGTGCTTTGATATCAATAACAATTATTGATATCATTTTACTTGCATCAATGGCATCATCGAATAACATCGACAACCAGAAGAAGCCCCACAAGTGTTGAATGTACACTGATACGCATCCTCGGCAATTGACACGTGTTGATATTTCAATCTGACCCCCAATTTAATATGTAAAGGTATCTCAAATCTCCAAGACTTTATTTAAATAAGATCAGCTTAGTTTTATGTAATGAATAGCTTACATTCCAAAATATTTTGCATCAAGCGTACTATTCCAACCGTAATATTCATAAAATTATGTTATATCTGAGGAGATACTCCTTACTAATGATGCAAATTCAAACTGTGAATCGTGGTAAATAATTTATTCAATAGTCAAGTATAGAAAACAAAATAAGATTTTAAGCGATTTGCGCAGAGGTAAATTTTTCATGATCATCGATATATTTCACTCGATCCATCGTCAATAAAAAATATCCGCATTAAATTAGGTAAAAATCGCGTACAATAACATCGATTCAATGATGTTTCAGTGTATTTTAACATTACTACACTGAGCGAAAAAGTCCAGTATTTGTATTTTGTACTTAAAACGCTATATTTCTTGTGATTTTTTTGATTTCTGCTTAGGATACAATTACTAAAGTGCTTTAAACTCTGTTAATACCCTAAGCCAGCGGTGGGCAAGCCCTTGCTCCCGATGGATGCTGTGTGCTCAGTCCGTTATGTTTTCGAAAGTGGCGCCAATCAGCCGCACAAGCACTGGAACGAACAGGTGCCGAACTCGAGCGAGCTTAAAACAACAAAATACATGAAGTAAAGGCGCCTGATTGCCGGACACCCGAAATTTTGCAATAACAAAATACACGCAGTCTTCTGACTGCCGATCACGAGTCTCTGCTTCTTTTCAATCCGTTAGTTTTGAGCGACGCGGCGCGGCGCGGCGCAAAGTATCACAAAAATTTTCATTTTGCTTTAATTTATGACTTCAGTAGTTGTGTTTGTTGAAGATGTTGTTGAAAAAATTGAACATTTCGTGCCCACCGCTGCCCTAAGCCAAGCAAAGCTTCGAACTTATATAAAGAATTTTTGCCCTTGTTTCTAGTAAATCTAGAGCTTAACTTGATTCAGGATTCTTTGTTCTTATATTACGATTGTTGGCACTTGATTATTGATATTTTTAGATCATTCTCAGTATTTCGTACTTATATCAAGTATGGATTTTAAGTATCGCAAATACTTAATTCGAGCTCATACGAACTTCATTTTAGTACGGCTTGTTTCTCTCTAAATACTTCTTACCTAGCTCTCCAGGATGTTCCTGTTGTTTTTCCAACACAAATCTTTCCATCCATAACAGATCCTGATGAACCGAATTATTGTTATTGTTACTGTTGTTATGGTTGTTGTTGTTACTGTTATTGTTATTAACACTGTTGTTGCCATTTTTATTGCTATCACTATGTATACTATTGGCCGTGCCATTGCTGGCACCACCTGTTGGTGAGCTGCTGCCAACACTGGCGCTGCTCGAAGGCAGCACCTCGCACATGACTGCAGCAGCGGCTGCTGTTACAGCAGTGTTGACACTCTTGTAATCAGCCGGTGTTGACCAACCCGTTCCTGTTGGTGATGCCGAGGATGTGACCATGCTGCGAATACTTCCGTTGACGCCGCTGATGTCCGTCAGACGGCCGGCGATGCTGACGGGGGCCACTGCTAATACGGCTGATGTTGCTGCCGCTGTTGCTGTTGCTGCTGCTGTTGCTGTCGAGCCCGTATATAAAGTCCTATTGCTGATGGTGGCAACTGCTGATGTTGCTGTCGCGGCTGTTTCGCTAGACAAATGCAAATGCATTCGACACACGCGTCGTTCTGAATGTAATTCAAAGTTGTGCGGCGCCAATTTGACGATTTGATGTTGCGTTTTGTGCGGGTGTCGCTTCTGATGTTCTGTTTCAGATCAGAGATTTAAGTTCCTTTTCTGTTGCTGTTATCACTTTCGCCAACTATTCGTCTGCCTAAGTTGTATATATCTTACGAATTTGTTATGGTTTGACATCCAAACACATGCACTAGCACAAACACAAACACAATCACGCACGCTGATCATCAAAAACAGAAAAAAAAAGTGTAAAAAACATTTAGTATCCGTTGTCTATTTTTAGGCGTTGCAACAGTCTTTGTTGTTTTTGTTGTAAATGTTTATTCGTTTCCTTTCTTGATTTGTTCAATCAAAACTAGTTGCAAATTAAACGATAATATTGTTGTCGTTATTGTTGATTATTCGCATGTATGGACGGACATACAGACATATTTGCATAAATGCTTATTACGAAAATCTTTTGCAATAATTACTGTTGCCATTGATGCAAGCATGTATGTATGTACATGTATTTCAATGAAATTATCTTAGACTCTCATCTATTATTACCCTTACACTTTAAGTCAGCCAATAACAACTACAACAATACCAATAACAATAACAACAACAACAAAAACATTGATAGCTTAATCTTTTGAAATGGAGCCAATGCATTGTCTATGTTTGCTGACTGATATTGGTATACCGGTATAACAGTATACCGGTACAATTTGTAATATATTTTTGTATTAAAGCTCACAATGTATTTGTATTTGTTTTTTTGTCGAACTTTGTGTTCTTTATTTTAAAATTTTGTAAATTGAGAAATCCAACGCAAAATTCAGTTTTATTTTAAGTTATAGTCGTAATTTTATGTACAAACCCAACTGGGCTTATGCAATAAGTATTATTAATTATTTACATATATATATAATTTAACACACAACGGCAAAATAGAGAAAAACAATGTCCATTGGCGGTGTTTTTTTTTTTGTTTGGTATTGGCAACAAATAAAACATGTAAAAAAAAAAACAGGTGCGTCCGCGTGTCGAACTAAATTGTTACTAACACCTAACGTGGCCACCAGTGGCGACTTAACCCAGAGAACAGACGCCTGCCACCAGCCGAGCCGAGCTCAAAATTCAGACATCGTCATCGACGACGCGATGGCAACAGCAACAACTCCCTGTTCGTGTCGTTGCTGTGATAAGCTGTGAACATATACAATCTCTCTTTCTCTCTCTCTGTGTGTGTTTCTCTCTCTCCCTCTTGTGTCTTCGCTCATTATTTGTATTCAGCAATTGCTCGTTGCATAGCTGAAGTTGCGCTTACTCTCTGCCAGCTCCTGATGTGCTCAACAGTGCGTCGGCGCCGATGGCAGCCAATCGGCTTCAAGTTGTTCGTGCATTGTGCGCATACCGTTACATTCCAAACGAGTGCTGATTGGCTAACGGACATGTGTGTATGAGTGTGACTCTAAGTATGAGCGTACTTGTGCACGTATGTATAGGAATTGTGTACGTCTGTGATTATGAACTTGTAGGTCATGGTGGTTAAGGCTTACTTTTGCTGTTGTATCAAGGGACTCTATTGCTGTCTTCCATTGGGTGGAGCTTGCGATTGTCTGCATCTGTGTCTCAGTGCGACCAATTGGCCTGAGCCCGCTCTTTGGTTCGCTCTTAGTCTTTAGCTGCGTTAATTTTTTTGTTCATACATACATGTAAGTATGTTCGACCCTACAAGCATACGTATACGTAGATACAAATGTATGTACATACATACATGATATGTATATGTTGCAGAATTCTCTTAGTTTTCGAAAAACTCATATTCTTCAAAAGAAAATAGTCACATTTGTTATTTTATACTGAGTAAATAAATAAATACCATAAAACAAATGGTAAATGTTCATGAAATTATTCGTTTTTTTAGTCTGCTATGGATATTATGGCGAAAGAAAGTTATCATAAAACCTATTGGTATGCGGTTGTCGTATCTTTGCGGTCTCACAAATGCAACTAATTTTTAAAGTCTAGAACAAAAAAATTTGTTTATGTTGCAGTACTCTAGTGGACACACTGATATGTGAATCGCTGATGTGTGAGCACATTAATATTTATCACTGCGGACGGCAGTCCGCGCTAGAGACGAAAGCAACACGTAGTGGGCAAAAGGCGACTAGCAATATATACACGCAGAATGGAAAATTTGCTACGACTGTCCGATCAGATCGAGTTATATACCGATCGAAAGGTATGACGGTCAATAACAAAAGTGCATACTAAGACTTTTGGTAACTCACCTAGTTTATAAGATATGGGGGTGTAAGTGGGAGGGGCAAAATTTTTATGATTGCAGCTAGTGGGGCCGTTGGAGCCTTTTGGTAAAATTTTATAATTTTTAAAAATTCTTATTAAAAATACGCGTCGAGTGATACCTTGATTATTCCAATCCGACAGTTGGTTCAAAAGATATATTAATTTGAAATTTTTAAGGGCCAAAATGAGATGAAAAATGAGTTTGTCTGTTTGTCTGTTTGTCTGCTTGTCTGTTTGTTTGTTTGTCTGTTTGTTTGGATCAAAGCCCTGAAAAAGCTTAAATTTTTTGATGATGAATTGTTTCTTATCAAAAATCTAGAAACTTTTGTTCTACGACTTTAGCGGGAAATAGCTAGTTTAGCGGGAAATAGCTAAAACGCGATAAATTTGAAACACCCATAGCTTCCAAACCAAAAAAGGTACAGATATGTTCTATATGTCGTTAGAAAGGTATACTAGAGGGCTTTTAGACGTACCTTGAATATTTTTTTACAAAGTATTCAGGTGAAATGCTACAGGTGAAAAAAGGTTTTTTGGCTTACATTTTGGCGATTTTCTCGAAAACGGCTCTAACGATTTTTATTAAAATTTCGCAACTTTTGATATATGACACATGTCTCTCAGCCACAAGGTTTGGAAGATATTACCGGTTACCTGAATATATACATTTTACTATTTACTATATGGTACTAATTAGAAAATCAAGCTTTGGTACGAAAAACTATTTTGTTTTTCAAGGTTTCTCAACCAATTTGACGGAGTATGCATCTAAGTTGGGCTTAGACATTATGTCCAAATTTAGTTCAAATCGGACCACTATATCATATAGCTGTCATAGGAACGATCGGCTAAAAATCAAGTTTTAGTATGAAAAACTTTTTTGTTTATTAAGATTTCTCAACCAATTTGACAGAATATGCATTATAGTAGGTCCTATACATCCAGACCAAATTAAGTTCAAATCGGTCCACTATATCATATAGCTGCCATATGAACGATCGGTACAAAATAAAGTTTCAGTACGAAAATCTTTTATATTTCTCAAGATATCTCAACCAATTTGACAGAGTATGCATTTAAGTTGGTCTTATACATTATGTCCAAATTTAGTTCAAATCGGTCTACTATATCATATGGCTGTCATAGGAACGATCGGTCAAAAATCTAGTTTTAGTAAGAAAAACTTTTTTGTTTATTAAGATTTCTCAACCAATTTTACAGAATATGCATTATAGCTGGCCATATACATCCAGACCAAATTAAGTTCAAATCGGTCCACTATATCATATAGCTGCCATATGAACGATCGATCCAAAATAAAGTTTCAGTACGAAAATCTTTTATATTTCTCAAGGTATCTCAACCAATTTGACAGAGTATGCATTTAAGTTGGTCTTATACATTATGTCCAAATTTAGTTCAAATCGGTCCACTATATCATATGGCTGTCATAGGAACGATCGATTAAAAATCAAGTTTTAGTAAGAAAAACTTTTTTGTTTCTCAAGATATCTCAAACAATTTTACAGGGTATTCATCTAAATCTTACACATTATGTCTAAATTTAGTTCAAATCGTTCCACTTTATCATATAGCTGTCATAGGAATGATAGGTCAAAAATCAAGTTTTAGTACGAGAAACTTTTTTGCTTATTAAGATATCTCAACCAGTTTGACTGAATATGCATTTAAGTTGTTCTTATACATTATGTCCAAACTTAGTTCAAATCGGTCCACTATATCATATAGCTGCCATAGGAATAATCGGTCAAATACCAAGTGTAAGTACTGAACACTCCACGAGGGTGCCAACTGGAAATGGCGCGAAAGTGTTCCTGACCAATGTCGGGCGGCACTCAGCAAAGATCAGGGGTCGAAAATATGTGCTGTGGTTTTATAATTGCCAAATTATATGGGATCGACTCTTGGTCATGGTACTGAGATATATTTCTAAAAACACCAACACCTTTTGGAAAGTTTCAATGTCAAAAGCATGTGCAATTGCAAAACTTTCTGATATCACATAAAAAAACCTCTACACGAGGTAAAAGTCTAGTGACGAAAGCTTATTCTAGCCCCAAAATTTCTGATATCCAATTTTGTGACGAAATTTATTACATTTAATATATGAATTATTCTAATATTAAAAAAAATTGTTTGGCATTCGGCTCATTGCGCAAAAAAGTTCACGATTCTTTATACCTAAAAATTACTTTAATGCGCAGTGCCGAATGCCAAACAATTTTTTTTTAATATTAGAATAATTCATATATTAAATGTAATAAATTTCGTCACAAAATTGGATATCAGAAATTTTGGGGCTAGAATAAGCTTTCGTCACTAGACTTTTACCTCGTGTAGAGGTTTTTTTATGTGATAATTTAAATACCAGCAGATTCTAAAATAATACGTATATTGACTAATTACTTAGATTTCGTACATATGTACATACATATGAACATACTTTAAGAAAGGCCCGCGTTATTCTAGAAACCCGCAGTTGTCCAATGCTTTACCATTGACTCAACCAATTCTATAGGTATAAATATGCACATATGACTTTAAATATGTACAACTAATGTAAACACAATTTATTACAATTGTTTCTACGGCTCTATCTAAAAACTATTTTTTATCAGACTTACATTTCAAAAACATAGCTAGTTCACTTTCTGCTTGGGATATTTTTATATTCATCGGTTTATTTTGTTTCTCTACTGTGGGAAACTTGAGACTTATCAGACAAAAATAATAATAGAAAATATACTAATATGCAAAAATGCGCATATCACTTTACTTGCTGTGAATTTTGAAGGTCAAGCTGCTGCTTAAATATGTTCCCATGCGTAAGATAAACATACATACGAACGTATGTATGTATGCTTATATATTTGTAGATATGCATACATATGTCTTGAGACTGATTGTATACTTCTATATAGAGTGCGATTTATTTACTTTTTGCTGTGTCCCACATCTCTAGACCTTTTTGGAAAATTTTCGCAGTAATTTACAAAAACTGAATTTTTACGAGACCAATTCTCGGGATAGGATGATAACATTGCATCTAAATTGGAACCGCATATGGAAATTTCCCTAATGTCGAATTCGTACGCATTCAAAGCGATTAAAAATATATGTCAAGAAATTTTTTAACTTTGACAAAAGGCGAAACTTATATCTCTGGATTAGCACTATATAATTGGCGCTAAGGTTGATTTTTGCAATTGTTCTTTTTCAAACAGACGTCACTTTTTCGGCGTCCAGTTCAAGCACTGATATTAGCTAAACCTGAACGAATATTTGATGCAATAAATATTAAATTGTTGTGTATTGATATTTCTTAATTATGTTTTTTATTTTATCTATAAATATTAAGTAGTTTTTTTTATTTAATTTTAATAATTGTCGCACGCAACATGTCGCACGTGTCATTATTTTTATGTTTTTGTGTTTACTTCGCATGAAATATATGTATATAAGCTTCTTTCATCAATAACAAGTTTTATGAACAGAATTAATTGAATTTTTATTAACTTTTTGATGCTGGAAGGGAGATTTCATTAAATAATCATTATAATACATACACCCCATTTTGGCAGTCAATTTTTAAGAAAACAGGCAAAAATACAGAAAAACCGAATTAATTCAAAGATTCATCCTATTGAATTAATTCAGGTGTGAATTGCTTAAATAAGTAACTTGAAAATGCTTCTTGACGAAAATTTCACAAGCTGTGAGTTTATGATCATTATTTAGATTTTTGCTGCGGTTGACACTTCTGTGGAAATGCCCATATTATAAATTCTGGGGCAAGGAAAGGCTTTCGTCACCATACTTTTACTTTTTAAAGAAGTTTTTTTTGTAAGATATCAGAAATATGTGGAATTTTATCGTCACATTGTTACTGTGATAGAAAATTATCAATATTCTTACTCCAATTTAAAAAAAAAAACATCAAAATTAAATCACAACAAGTGGATAAGTCGAGCGCACTCAACAGTGCGATATCCTGTGCACAGGCCCTTATTTGATGCCCTTGCAGAAATCTGTATTAAGTTTTCAACTAATCACTCCAATTACAGATATATGATTTAGTTGTCTAATTTGAACCAAATTTAGGCATGATATACATATATGACCAACCCAGGTGAATATGTTGTCAGTTTGGGTGAGATATCTCAAAAAACAATAAAGTTTTTCATAATCTATATATGTACATAAAACTCTTTGTCCTCACTGACTGACTGACTGACTGACACATCAACGTGTAGGCCAAACGGCTAAAGGTAAAGAGCTGAAATTTTCACACAACATAGCTGAGACAATTTCATCGTGCAATAAGACGGCGTTTTGTAAAATTCCACCTGGAAGTGTGTTTACCCGAGGTCAAAAGGTCATGGAATTGCACTTGGGACTGTCTCTTACATTCTGACCAAATTTGGTCAAAGTCGGATTACTATATCATATAGCTGCCATAGCAATAATCGGATGAAATTAACCTTTAGTATGGAAAACTTTTTGTTTCTTAAGATATCTTAACCAAACATACAGATTAGATGTTTGGGACTGTCTCTTACATTCTGAACAAATATGGTCAAAGTCGGATTACTATATCATACAGCTGCTGAGTTTTTCATACTAAAGGTTAGTTTCATATGATATAGTAATCCGACTTCGACCAAATTTTGTACATAGTTAAATGTATATATTCAGTTAATAGGTAATATCTTCCAAACCTTTTCGCTTAAAGATATGTGTCAAATATCAAAAGACGCGAAATTTTACGTGTTACAACAATTTACAATTTAATAAAAATCGTCGGAACCGTTTTCTAATAAATCGCCAAATTTTAAGCTAAAGATCCTAGAAGCCCTCAAAAATACCTTTCTAACGACATATAGAACACATCTGTAGCTTCTTTGGATTGGAAACTATTGCTGTTTCCAATTTATCACGTTTTAGCTATTTACCGCTAAACTAGCTATTTCCCGCTAAAGTCGTAAAACAAAGATTTTTAGATTTCTGATAAGAAACAATTCCTCATCAAAAAATCTAAGCTTTTTCAGCGCTTTGATCCAAACAAACAAACAGACAAACAAACTTTTCATCTCATTTTGAGAAGGCCCTTAAAAATTTCAAATTGATATATCTTTTGAACCAACTGTCGGATTGGAATGATCAAGGTTTGACTCGACGCGTATTTTTAATAAGAATTTTTAAAAATTATAAAATTTTACCAAAAGGCTCCAACGGCCCCGCTAGCTGCAATCATAAAAATTTTCGCTCTCCCACTTACACCCACTTATCTCATGAAGCAGGTGAGTTACCAAAAGTCTTAGTATGCACTTTTGTTATCCTCACACCTTTCGATCGGTATATAACTCGACCTAATCGGACAGTCATAGCAAATTTTCCATTCTTCGTGTATATATTGCTAGTCGCCTTTTGCACACTTCGTGTTGCTTTCGTCACTAGCGCGGACTGGCGTCCGCAGTGAAAGGTTCAAATTACAAGTAATACATTTTTTTTCGTGTTTTCGTAGAATTGTAAAGTTAAAATAAAATTGTATAGAAACTAAAAAAATAATCATCATTTTCTTAATTCAAAAATGTACAGCTGTTAAACTATTGACATAAGTTCGAAACTGTGTACGAGAAAATTACAGATATATTCAAAAGCTTTATGAAAACGTAAATTAAACGTAAAATTAAATTAAAGACAAATCATCTGGGGCCCCCCATATGTATCCAAAAAGTGGGTTTGCACTATGAGAAAAAAAGTGAGATATTTTGGCATAAAGTCAATTTGCTATTCAGACCCTTAACAATTTCGTAAATATCTGAATCTGAAATCTTAAGATAAAAAAAAAGTATTTTATAAGATTTTTAGAGACTGCCTTTCATATTTGAGTCTCGATCAAAGCTAGCTGATTAGGGGTTGCTCTGTGAATTATGAAAAAACTGGAATTTCTTTGCAACTTATAGCTTGAATGTAGCTTGAAATGTAAGCATTGCAAGAAAAAGGTGTGAATATGGAAAAAGTTAATGAAGATATGTAAAATCAGATGTTATTAGAGATTTGTAGTATTTTTGTTTTATAGTTTAATTGTCCTATTTATTGTTCATGTGTATTTTTGGCACAAAACCAAAAATGTTGATTATGTTTATCACTTTTATATAGCATAGCACTTTTACATAGCACGAGGTATCACTAAAGTTTTGTTGAAAGGTTATTAACAAAACCATCTAGAATGAGATGTTATTTATAACTTTGGCCCGGTTTTGCCCCGTTTGTTAAAAAAAACACATGTTGCAGATATTAAATTTTTGGGAAAATCGGATTTTTCTAATAGCCATATAGGAAGGGGTGACCACAAAGTTAAATTTAAACTCAAATTAAATCAAAGTAAACAAAAAAATATCATAAATTCTTGTTTAGTCTGACTAACAAATATGCACAATTTTAAGGGGCTTTATATTAAGAGTTACAAAAAATATTGGATTTTTCACAGAGGCGGGATTTTTACAGGGGGTTACAACAAGGTAAAAAACAAAAAATGAACGCGTGGTCAAGTTTGACTAAAAAAAAAGCTTTATTTTACATTAGTCTAAGGTTCATGCCGAATTTCAAGTCCCTAGCTTTATATTTAGAGTTTATGACAAAATATCGGACTTTTTCCCCATATGGGTTTGGTTCGTGTTATAGCCAAAAAGATCAATTTTGTGCTTGTGTTACTGAAAATAAGCATAAAAATTGGTATAAGAAGAATCTTGAACCTCTATAGTTATTAGAAATGAGTACGAAAATTCTTTATAATAGTTTAAAGCTCAGTTTCGAAACTGTTTTTACAGCGAATTGGTGAAATCTTAATTCAAGATTTGAAAGTCGTAAATCTTTTTGCTGTCGCTTGTTTAGATTTCCTTGTTAACTACTACACTGAAAAAAAAGGCCAACTTCCAAAATCAAGAAAATTCATTTTAAACATTTTGTTCTTAAAATAAGACCATTTCAAGACCAAATTCATAATACTGAGAATATTAATCTACAAATTTGCAGTTCTTAATATAAGAATTAAGAATCTTAAATTGTTAAGAAAATATGAATATGTCATATTTAATGTGAAGGCAATAATGGCATCGTGGCGGTCTGGTTAGAGTCGCCGTGTCAGTTTGATAACACACACGAGGGATCGAAATCCGCTCTAGCCAAGGAAAAAACATATAATCGGAATATTTATGAAAAAAAAAATAAATCCTAAAAAGTATTAATATCAAAAAAAAATAAAAAGGTTTCAGAGTTTAAAAAAGACACCTGGCTTATTCTTGTAGTCAGTCGTTACATACTCCACAATTATTAATAATTTTATTAAGTAATGTGAGGTGTTGTCTGTGGTATGATGCTCATAATACTTATTTTAGAGCCTAAAAGGCTTGGACCAAGTTTAAATTGTACTCAAATAAAAACCGAACGACTTATTTTAAGTGAGTTTTTAACTTAGTTTTTATACCCTGTGCCCATTAACAATGGGCAAAAAGGGTATAATGGTTTCGTTGGAATGTAAAAGGCAGGAGGGGGCGTGGCAGACCCCAAAAAGTATATATATTCTTGATCAGTATCAACAGCCGAGTCGATTTAGCCATGTACGTCTGTCTGTCCGTCTGCCCGTCTGTTTGAACGCGTCGATCTCAGAGACTATAAGAGCTAGAGACTTCAAACTTGGTATGTAAATTCCTGTATACCGTACGGTGATCAAGTTTAGTTCTATTTTTTGATCGGACCACTATATCAAATAGCTGCCATAGGAATGGTCGATCGAAAATCAAGTTTAAGTATGAAAAACTTTTTTGTTTTCTCAGATATCTCAACCAATCTTACAGAATAAGTATCAGGGTTGGTTCTCTACATCCTGACCAAAGTTGGTTCAAATAGGTCAACTAAATCATATAGCTGTCATAGGAACAATCTTTTAAAATTGAATACAGTGCTTTGCATGGACATTAAATCTTCGGCGTGTCGAAGGGCAAACAAGTGTCTGGGCACAGGGTATTTAACGGTCGAGTGAGCTCGACTGTAGCCGCACCACACCACGAGCTAAGCGAGCCCGGGGTAGGCGAGCGAAGCGAGCAGGGGGCCGAACTTCATTGTTTTACCCTGTGTCCATTAAAAATGGGCAAAGAAGGGTATAATGATTTTGTTGGAATGTATGTAACAGACAGAAGGAGGCAGACCCTATAGAGTGTATATATTCTTGATCAGTATCAACAGCTGAGTCGAATAAGCCATTTTCGTCTGTATGTCCGTCCGTCAATTTGAACGCTTCGATATCAGAGAGTATAAGAGTTAGAGACTTCAAACTTGATATTTAGGTTCCTGGATATCTTACACAGATCAAGTTCTTTTTTTACTTTTATTTATTTAT
This sequence comes from Drosophila kuntzei, assembly GCA_035042165.1. Classification (NCBI taxonomy): domain Eukaryota; kingdom Metazoa; phylum Arthropoda; class Insecta; order Diptera; family Drosophilidae; genus Drosophila; species Drosophila kuntzei. The sequence goes on from JAWNLU010001789.1 coordinate 52,943, forward strand.
TTATTTAACGTCAAGAAGAAGTAATTAATTAAATTTTAAATTAAGTTATAAAACTAAAATGTTGAATAAAAAATTAAATAATATTATAAATTTTAATTATAACTGAAAATGAAAAAATAAAAATTTAAGTTTTAGCTGGGGGTATTCAAAAATTAATTGATCCAACATTTGTTGCAAGGATTGGGGAAAGCCCAGAAAAACCCAATCAGATCAAAAGTATTAGTATTTATTAGTATTGGTAGAAGTATTAGTGTTACTTGTAATACAGGTGTATATACTATAAGTAACATTGTTTATATGATTAGGGATTTCTCAAAAGGTATAGGAAAATAGAGGATTTTTGGACAGGACCACTATATCATAAGCTGTCATAGAAACGATCGGACAAAAATCAACTTTTAGTAAGAACAACTTTTCTGTTTTCTGAGATATCTCAACCAATCTGGTCCGTTACATCGTGACCAAATTTCGTTCAAGTCGATCGATAGCTGCCATTGAAAGGATTGGTTAATAATTAAGGATTAGTGTGAAAACTGTTGTTGTTTCTGGAGATATCTCAATCAAACTCGCTGATTATGAATATTCTTTAGTCTTATACACTCAGAAAAATATGTCTTCCTAAAATTAAGTACGACCGAACTTGAGTTTAAACCGTTCTGTTCTTAACATTTTAAGATTGCTGTGAACTAAAAATCTTAAATTAAGTACGAATAGATCTCAAATTTAAATTTTCGACAGACATCTATATGAATTAATAGTCCAATTTTAATCAAACTTAGTCAGTATATATAAGATCATGGGAAATATAAAATGCGTGAGTATCGTTAAGATACCTCCAAAATCAACAGAGTTTTTCATACTAAACTAGTTAAAGATTTGTTTTCAAGTTTGAAGTGAACTTAAAAATGAGAATGTCTTTCATTGTCGCACCTTAGGTGACCTTAAGCTTGGATCGCTGGTTAAGTCAGCACCTACTACAAAGTAGAAAGGCCGCTAACCAACAAAATGCAACAATATTAAAAGGTATTTAATTTTGTTATTCTGCTTAATTATAGTATACACACTAGTGTATGTTTGAAAATTAAATGATTTTAAATATGAAAATGTTTTGTACTAAAAACAAGTACATTTTAGAATTAGATGAAGATTTTTGTATACTTGAACTAGTATGTTTCGATCTTGTATTAATCCCAACACGTACTTAAAGTATCACAAAAAAATCTGATTTTAATATTTCCGAACTTGCGAAAACCGAACTTGGTATAAGATTTTGGTTCTCAATTTTGAAAATTCCGAACTTAGACAGCTTTTGAGATCGTTTGTATTTGAATGTCGCCTGTTTCAGTACGTAAATCTTGATTTTTTTTCTTAGTGTACGTCCCGGACGAATTTGCATTTAATCACTATTTCATATAGCTTTCATTGGAACAATCAGTCAAAAATTTTAATACAGTGCTCTGCAAGGGCACCATGATATGAGTTTAAGCCGGCGCACACTGGCCGGAAAAAAAAAGTTGTAAAGTATAAGAAAATCACTTTAATAACACGGTGCTACAACCAAAAAACATCTGGGATCCGACATAGCGTAGGTTGTAGATATAGTAAAATACAAATATTTGCCTTACTAGAATTTTCTGTTGCACATCGAAATTTTGAATAACGGTAAAAAAAACCCGTTTTTTCGTGGTTGATAGAGTTAACAAATCTTTTCTCTTTAATTTTGAATCCTATGATAGATTGTAATACGTCGTTGGAAAGAGAAAAGAAAAACCTTTTCAACGTTTTTTAGTTCTTTTTCGGTACATTTAGGTATTTTTGAGCAAGTTTCAATTCCGAAAGTTATAAACTTTGTGAATTATTGACCGATTTTGGAAAATAGACACACGTTTTATTCGTGAAAATGTGTTCTTTTGCAATAAAATAAAAGGCTGAATGTCGCCAAAGTCAAAAAATTAAAAATAAAATAAAAAAAAAAATTGTTTTGCCTAGCAAATACTCCAATAAGGGATTTGAAACCTGTAAAGTCATGTATGGCACGTTTAAAGACCTTAACTTCTTCTTTCCCATACCGGTAAAATTAAAATCAGTTCATGTTTGACGAAGCTATGGGCGTATTAGTGCGCGAATGTATGAAAAAACGTTTTTTTACCGTTATTCAAAACTAACTAATATGAATAATAATACTCAAAATATATAACTTAATTAAAGAAGGCAGATTAGTGATATTTGCATAAACATTTAAAAAAAAGTATATTACCCGGTTGTGAAAGGGTAAACAAACACATCTTGTAGCAAAACTGTCGAATTAGCACGGCTGATGAGAATATTCATCTCTCGTCTCCTTTGCACTACATATCCTGATGTAGCCAGACAGAGACAGATACAGTCGAGCGCAGAGAGCGATCTGCATGTATGGGTGTATCAAGCAATAAGTGCGTGCATATGTATGGGTTGCAGAGAAAATAGGCAATAGCGCTTTGTCAATTCGATGATGCTCTTTAGATTTTGTATGTAAACTCTTATACCCTGTACAGATTATTTTTTTAATAAAAAATTTTCAATATTAAGTAAATATTTATAATTAATAAAACGTGTAATAGCATTTGTGTGATCATCTATCTATGAGAGTTTATTAAGTTTACGTTGTTTTTCTATTAAAATATTACAAGTAATAAAATTTCATGGGTAAAGGGTATTTCATAGCATGCATGTTTTATGATTGGCTAGCTGTGCGAGCTACGAGCTCTGCCAGCCGACTGAATCGACAGCAGAAAAAATTTCCCTCGGACTTCAGGTCCACGGGTAAAATTTCCCAGTGGACGCTTCGCAGCAACTTTGAGAGGTACATTTCAGTTGTATGGGATGGGTTCTCTATAGGTTATTTGCTTAGTGTGTGTATCCAGCAACTTGAACGAAATCCACAAATTCATATCGATATTTGGCATATCGATAGCAGAACAGATCGACTGAGAGAACAGCTGATGAGTCTATCAGGAAAATATATTTAGCAATTTTTCCTGGTAGACTCATACAAATGTCAAACATGGAGTGTGCTGTGTGCAAAACAAAAAAAAAAGTGATTTTAATTTTCAACGCGTGGAGAAAATTGTTTTAATAAAAGCAGTCCAGGCACGCCCATGCCTTTTATTAGACCCCGTACTTAAAAAAAAGTACAGGGGTCTATTAAGTTTGTTTCAAAAAAAATGTGCGTAACAGGCAGAAGGAGGCGTGGCAGACCCCATAAAGTATATATATTCTTGATCAGCATCAAAAGCCGAGTCGATATAGCCATGTCCGTCTGTCCGTCCGTCTGTATGAAAATCGAGATCTCAGATACTATAAGAGCTAGAGACACCAAACTTGGTATCTAGGTTCATCTATATTGCAAGCAGATCAAGTTTGTTTTAGAATTTTGCCACGCCCCCTTGAACGCCCTAAAATCCAAATTTAAAATTTCATTTCTAAATTACAAGAACAATTTGAAAGCGAGAAACTGCAGATTTTCCGAAGATATTAAAATAATAAGTTAAGCTGTTTAATTGTGTGAGGGTTGGCAATAATCATAAATTAATAGCAGAAAAATGCTGTTAAAAAAGCTGCAATTTGGCAGATAAATGTTACAGAGCTCCGTGGCGTACTGTGCTAAGTCGCTGAATTCATCTAATTTTATGCTATCACGCAGGTCGAAGGTTCGAGTCCTGCCTCGGGCAAATGGTTTTTTTTTTTATTTATTAATGTTATATTGTCATGTCTTATTGATGTTATATTGACATATACATTAACATTTGATGTTATTATACAATTTTTAATTAATTTTTCAATAAGATTAATTAACAAGCAATTTTGAAATATATTAGATGATGGCTCAATGGGTTGAGTCCCCATACTTTCTAATCCTATTTTGATATTGGGTTGCGGGTTCAAATCCCGGCTGTGTCAACTCCTTTTTTAAATTCAGCTGATTTTAACTATTTGTCGTGCTTATAATCCGGCATGTTCATATTTATAAATGCTAATCTAGAAAATTGTTTTGTTTTGGCTCGTGCTTACATATGTGTGTATGCGTGTGCTTAACCGATCTTGGAAATACACATATTGTTGTCTCGCTCTCTCTAACACATATGTCTATTCGACTTTACATTGATTATTTGATGGTTTTAAATATAAAACCCTACGACGAATCAATGCTTAACTAAAATATAAATTAATTTTCACCAGTCTTTGCTTTTTTCATACCAAGTACGGGGTCTCCGACAGTCGAGTATGGTCGACTGTATCGCGAGCGAAGCGAGCAGGGTACGGAGCCCCCTTGTTTTTATATGGAGATTACCCCGGGATACCGGAATTTATCTCTGGTGGAAACTAAACTTAAAGAACAAATCAGACGACAATGTAGACCAGCGAAGTGCTCTGCGAAAGCAAGCGCCAGCATCAGTGATGGTTTGGGCCATAAGGTTAACGAGCATATTTACCTTGAAAATCACTTTAAAGATGCTTTGCTACCATGGGCACATAAACAATTCGGTTGGAACCATTGGATATTTCAATATCATCTCATAAAGCCAGTCATACCCAACGATTTTTACAAGACAACGTTCCCAGTTTCATTTCATCGCACCAATGGCCGCCATATTCCACAGATTTAAGCCCAATGGATTTTTCCATATGGTCCATTCTGAAGACCAATGTGTCAACTAATAATATGTTACGGTCAACGCTTTGAAAACTGCTCTTCTCCGAGAATGGAACAAAATACTATCAGACGACATTCGTGCTGCGTGTGAAGCCTTCCCGAACTAACTCGATGCTGTATTCCGTGATAAGGGTGGACACATCGATCAATAAATACATTTTCCTAAAACATGAAATGTTTTTATGTCCTATTCTTGAGAGCTGCTCTAATTTCTGATGTCCCCAGTATGCAGTTTATCAGGAAATTATTAATTCGATACAAAAAAAGTTTTTGCTGTTTGCCCTCCGTGGCCTTCAACGGAATGTTAGCCTGAGACTACCTTCTTTTTCTAGTAGATTGTTACAACTTGACTTACCCTCTCTTATAAACAGAATGACTTGCCATGGCGCCATGTTTCTATTTCATTAAATTAACGGTACCGTTGATTGCATAGAGCTCCTATCTAATTTAAAGTTTGCTGTTCCCTCATGAGCATCGCGAAATTTTAAGGCAATATCTTTACGAATTACGCTCTTCTTAAACCATTTTATGTTCTGTGTTCTACATATAACAACTTATATTCTGTTATTAGCTCCCAATATTCTGTAACTAACATAGGAAAAGTTATTATGTTACATTTAAGCTAATTGATTTTTGTTAATTCTGTATTGCCGTCCACTACGCTGTTGTGAGTTGGACCATAGCCTGATAAAAAATTAGTCTCAACGGGTCGGTGTTGCAGAATTTTTGTAAATGTTTGTATTCTTGTTTTTTTTTTCTTATTATTGTTAATAGCATTACTGTACATTGTAATGTTTTTTTGAAGTCAAATAAGTAAAAAAATTAATAAACAAATACTCTGAAGTTTTGAAATTAAAAATAAAAAAATTCACAAAATTACATCATCTTTTATTGGTAACACTTCGAGCGCCGATACCTGTATATTAATCTATACATATAAAATAAAAATGTAGGCCAAACGGCTAAAGGTAAAAGACAGATATGTGCAAGGGCGTTGGCAAGGGGGCCGTGCCCCTCCCCCCCTTCATTCACAACTTTTATATTATATTGCTTTTTGCATTTTGATTTTTGTTTCGCAATTTTTGTGCATCCCTGAAATATCGACTGCATTCATTAAAATGTAATCGAAACATCGTATATAAATTATCGATAAGCCGCCATAAACAAAAGTTAACCAGTTTGTTTGTGTACATAAATTGTTTACGCATTAAATATTTATTATATTTATGATAAATATATATAAAGTTTAAATATGGACATTCGAAAGTATTACACTGTAGGTTCATGTGAGTATCATTTTTTTAAAAGTATATTGTGATTGTAAAATTTAAAAACTTATATTTTGATGTAGCTACGAAAAGGAAACATAGCCCTAGCGACTCCGATGACAACGAGCAAAGTTCCGAGCATACTGCATATACTATTGAATTGCAAGTAGATTGTAATTCAAATGATATTGGCAATTTTATTAATACGGCACACTCAATAACTTCGGCACAAAAGCGAGAGCTATTAATTAACTGCTGGGTTCCGTCGATTAACTTTGATTTTGTCAACGACGCCACGCATTTAAAACGAAAGTTTATTCACAGCTGGCTTGATATGTATAAGCCATGGATGGCTTATTCGCGGAGATTAAAAGGAGTTTTCTGCACACATTGTGTTTTGTTTAAGCCACTAAAAGTCCGTGGAGTAGTATCTTCTTTTGTTGTCCGACCTTTTACAAAGATTAAAAACTGAGTACTCAAAAGCGCATGCTTCATCTCAAGTGCATACGGAGGCAACTGAATCAGCCAGACTATTTTTAAAACAGCAGCCAGTCGATGTGCAAATGCAATGTGGGCATGACAAAATAGTTGCAGAAAATAGGAAATATTTAAAATCCATAATTTCAACAATAATTTTTTTGCGGCACCCACGATCTTCCGTTACGAGGAAAATTAAACGATGAAGGTAAAAATTCTATCCCCGAATATGCCAAAATATATTTATACGAAAACGTTTGATATTTTTAGGAATATTTCATGACTTGTTGATGCTGAGAATTGAATGTGGTGACGAATCGTTGAACGGATCCCACGGAAAAAATGCAACCTATAGGTCCCCGGACAAGCAAAATGAATTAATTGATAATAATTTGGGAGGAGTTTGTCGGGTTCATTGAACTGAAAAAGATGGACGCAGAGACAATTGCACAGAGCATTAAAGGTAGCATTATTCAAATGGGCCTTGATTCAGACAAATGCGTGGGATTGGGGTTCGATGGTTGTGCTACAATGGCTGGCAAAACAAGCGGAGTGCAGGCAATTTTAAAAACTACATTTCCTAAAAGCTTTTATTTCCATTGCGCTAGTCATCGTCTTAATTTGGTAGTCAATGACCTCAATTCTGTTCCTGAAATAAGGAATACTATAGCCACAATTAAGGATATCATAAATTTTTTTAAAGAATCTCCCACTCGCAGACAGTGTGCACCAAATATCCACTCGTTTTGCGAAACAAGATGGTCTGAAAAATATTGCAGCATTAACGATTTTAAACAAAATTTCATTGAAATTATATCTGGCCTAGAAAAGTTAAGCACTGAAGGCAACTCTTCCACTATAAAAATTGCCTTCCAGTTGCATAGCGCAGCTTTAAAAAGCGAATTTATTATATGCCTGTGCATTATTTCTATGTACTATGCAATTTTACAGCCAGTTGTAAATCAATTACAAGCAATAAACGACATTATTAAATGATCCGAGCATATGCAGAATATTTTAGAAATCGTTGATCTGCATAGAAAAACAATCAACGTTGTTTTTAATGAAACTTTCTCTGAAGCCTGTGCCATAGCCCAAAGTCTTTCGATTGAAATCAATGCTCCAAGAACAATAGAAAAACAAAAAAACCGATCAAATCCACCATTTACCACAGTTTCCGTATATTTCCAGCGAGCCATATTTATTTCATATTTAGATTCTTTAATTGTATCCCTTAATCAAAGATTTTCAAAATCGTATAATGTGGCATTAGGTCTTAGTGCACTACACCCAAAAATGTTAGAGAAAATGAGTTTCAATGATTTTAAATCGACAATTAAAGACTATCTCATTTTATAAATTAAATGGTATCGAGCATGAGCTAGAGTTGTGGTACCATCAATGTAAGAAAGCCAATATTTGGATATGGTGGATGTTTACAATAATGCAGAATTTTACACAAAAGTAAGACTTGGTATTGAAATTTTGCTTGCGATGCCATGTACAACAGCCACAGTCGAGCGTTCTTTTAGCACACTAAGATGGGTAAAAACGTGGCTAAGAAACACGATGACAGAGTCTCGACTAAATGGTAAATATACAGGGTGCGCCATCTTTTATGTCGGTATGTAAATATTGAATAACTTTGTCATTAGTGAACCAATTGACTAGAGTAGACCAGTGTTGAAAACCTCAGTTCAGCACAATTTTAATCATGAATCGCTTCACTCCGAAAGAACGCGCTGAAATAGTGACGCTTTACATTAAAAATAGTCGTTCAGTTGTGTTAAGCAAATTTTGATGACTTACGAGGCCCATTTCACACTTTTTGGCGGCGTTAACGGGGAACGGAAAATCCACACGAGATTCATGAAACACCATTGCATGATCAGAATGTGACTGTTTGGGCCGGTGTCTGCGCCAAAACCATCATTGGGCCATTTTTCTTCAAAAAGGGCACATTTTGCTGTGTCCAATAAAGGCGGTCACTTGATTGATGTTGTTTTCAAAAATTAGTCTGAGAAAATTGTACAGAACCAAATTAAATAAAAATATCTCATACTTGAAAATCGGTTGTTTATTTTCAAAGATATTCAATGTTTTCATACCGACATTTTAGATGGCGCACCCTGTATTTATTAAACAATTAAAATAAATTTACATTACTTTTTAAAGGACTATGCATGCTGAGTGCTCATCGGAAACTTGTGATTGAAAAGAAGACGGACTTCGAAGAAGCGGTTTTAAATAAATTTTCCAAAAATCCGAGTAAACTACTGCCATAGTTTTGTATTTATTTTTAATAAATATTGAAAGAAAAATCGATCATATATATTGGCCCCCCCCCCTCATTGAAAAGCTGCCTACGCCCTTGGATATGTGTGATACATCAAAAAACGCGGAATTTTATTGACTACTAGGGGGCTCCGCCCTGCTCGCTTCGCTCGCCAACCCCCGGCTCGCTTCGCTCGCGGAAATGAAATTTAGTTGATAATGTTAATTTAGTTTAGTCAAAGTAACCTTTAGTATGAGTTTGGTTGAGATTTCTTAAGAAAGAAAAACAATTTTCATACTAATCGATAATTTGCATTATATTGTTCCTATGGCAGCTATATGTTATAGTAATCCGACTTTTACCAATTTTGGTCAGAATGATGAATGACAGTCCCAAACATATAATCTGTAATTTTGTTTAAGATATCTTAATTTATATAATATAATGCACATTAACCTTTAGTAAGAAAAACTTTTTTGTTTCTTAACCCTTTCGACCCCGACTTTTTCCCTGTGGTGTGAAAAATTTTTTTTTGCTCTTAATTATTTTGTATAAATTAAAGAAGTATTTTGCCAAAATTTGAAGTCGCCACGCCCATTGGTTAGGGCGCTACCGGAAGTTGCCTGTGGGCAAAGTCGGGCCATGGTGGTATGTAAAATAATTTTTTTTTTTTAAATCGCTTACAATTTTTTATATTTATTATGAAATATTAGGTATGAAATGAGAAAAAAACAGTTTTTATTATTATTGTAACTCAGGTGGACCTTACAGTTAAGGCATTTAGACGTTGGAGCTCTTGTGTTACACAATTTGCAGCGACCTTTTTCACCAAATACTACTCAATGCTCCACTCTATCGAAACGTTGTAAGTCGCTAGGATTCGGCTAAACTCTGTATTTCTTTGAATGTTGCTAAGACACACTCCTCGATGGGGATCCAACGAGTTTTGTGGGTCTATCCCCCTCTATATTAGATGGTCGACCTCTTTTCTTTTAGATTGAAGAATTACATTGTAGTGGCCATCTACAACTTCTATCGGAAACTTTATAAGAGGAATAAGCTTTTGCATCGAATAAATTAAATGTTATCAATAAAAGATTCTGTTATAAAACTTTCGTGAACGATGGTTGACTCTGCAGAGATCCAAAAGCATATCGTCCGAATCCCTTTTTCCCCTTCCCTTATTGTAACAAGAAACAATCGCAGGCCTTAAAACATCATTATAAGCTCTTTTTTTGGGATTCACCGACTTTATTGGAGTTATCGCGACATAAACTTTTAAAGTATTGTCTTCGTCCCATATGGACTATGGAACTGCAAATTGACTTGATCTCCTTTTCAGTGTCTTCGAAATAAAATTTTTAAAGCAATTATCAGCAATTCTTTTAGGTCCTTGCTGGTATTCTTCTGCAGCTATATTGTCAAGAAGGCCGATCTCTTTAGTCTGCCCTCTCTTCACGATCCGTTCCAAGTTTTTTTGAAACACTGCCGAAATGTCATCGTCCTCATCCCCACTATCTCCGCTCAACATCCCAATCGAATCTTAAAATCGCTCAATGGCTTCTATAGACAAACCTTTCTCTTGCGGTAATTTATCTAAGTAAATATAAAATAAGCACGGCTTAGATAATTGTACTTATCAAATACAACCGACAATCAACGACTGCTCGAAGTGTTCCGTCACTTTATAAAAAATCACGTCACTTTTCGCACTCGAAATATTTGCTCTTCTATATATGAAATTAAATTATTGAGAATTGGAGACGAGAGCGATCCATGTCGGTACCTATGTTACAAGTTAAAAATTGGGCAATGCTAATGATACAATTATTCTGGTTTCAAAACACCCTTTTTTTATGACCTGTAAACATTCTGCAATAAAATGCAATAATGCAATAAAAATTAAATTTGCAGTAAACTTGGGTATTCCAATCGTAAAAATTGGGGTTAAATACTACCTGTTGCACTATTTTTTGGGGTAAAACCAAAACAACTAATAAAACCATCAATTGAAAACACTATTTTAGGATAAATCCTTTTTTTAAGTAATAAATTTGGACCTGTCTGAGTTGTGAAAGAAAATCCAGCAAAGTCAAAAAAATTATGATTTTATTACCACCATGGACCAACGTTGCCCACAAGCAACTTGATGACTTTAAAAATCCGTTACATGAAAACTATTCAAATATTATCAATTTCAACTTTTACACTTATAAGCTTAATCTATTCTCAATACAATTTCAATTTTACATTTTGAATTTTTTAACGATAACAAAAAAAAATTAATCATTTTAAAATGTCTTCCGAATTCAAAAAAGAATTTTTTCTACGAGGCAAGTCCAGTCTTTTGAAAATAACTTTGTTAAATAACTTCCAAAAATTATTATTTTTGCACACACTTTCAGTAAACATATATATCTTCCAATTATATAATGAATCATCTGACAAAAAAATCGGATTCGCTCACAGTTATCTGTCAAACTTGCCAAGTTGCCCACAGGCAACGTCGGGGTCGAAAGGGTTAAGATATCTAAATAAAATTCACAGATAGTATGTTTGCCACTGTCTCTTACATTCTGACCAAATTTGGTCGAAGTCGGATTACTATATCATATGAAACTAACCTTTGGTATGAAAAACTCAGCAGCTGTATGATATGGTAATCCGACTTTGACCATATTTGGTCAGAATGTAAGAGACAGTCCCAAACATCTAATCTGTAAGTTTGGTTACGATATCTTAAGAAACAAAAAAGTTTTCCATACTAAAGGTTAATTTCATCCGATTATTGCTATGGCAGCTATATGATATAGTAATCCGACTTTGTCCAATAAAGGCGGCCACTTGATTGATGTTGTTTTCAAAAATTAGTCTGAAGAAATTGTACAGAACCAAATTAAATAAAAATATCTCATACTTGAAAATCGGTTGTTTATTTTCAAAGATATTCAATGTTTTCATACCGACATAAAAGATGGCGCACCCTGCATTTATTAAACAATTAAAATAAATTTACATTACTTTTTAAAGGACTATGCATGCTGAGTGCTCATCGGAAACTTGTGATTGAAAAGAAGACGGACTTCGAAGAAGCGGTTTTAAATAAATTTTCCAAAAATCCGAGTAAACTACTGCCATAGTTTTGTATTTATTTTTAATAAATATTGAAAGAAAAATCGATCATATATATTGGCCCCCCCCCCCTCATTGAAAAGCTGCCAACGCCCTTGGATATGTGTGATACATCAAAAAACGCGGAATTTTATTGACTACTAGGGGCTCCGCCCCTGCTCGCTTCGCTCGCCAACCCCCGGCTCGCTTCGCTCGCGGAAATGAAATTTAGTTAATAATGTTAATTAAGGTTAGTCAAAGTAACCTTTAGTATGAGTTTGGTTGAGATTTCTTAAGAAAGAAAAACAATTTTCATACTAATCGATAATTTGCATTATATTGTTCCTATGGCAGCTATATGTTATAGTAATCCGACTTTTACCAATTTTGGTCAGAATGATGAATGACAGTCCCAAACATATAATCTGTAAGTTTGGTTAAGATATCTTAAGAAACAAAAAAGTTTTCCATACTAAAGGTTAATTTTATCCGATTATTCATATGACAGCTATATGATATAGTAATCCGACTTTGACCAAATTTGGCCAGGATGTAAGAGACAGTCCCAAACATATAATCTGTAAGTTTGGTTAAGATATCTTAACAAACAAAGTTTTTCATATAAAGCAATTCCGTGACCTTTTGACCTCGGGTAAACACACTTCCAGGTGGAATTTTACAAAACGCCGTCTTATTGCACGATGAAATTGTCTCAGCTATGTTGTGTGAAAATTTCAGCTCTTTACCTTTAGCCGTTGCCTCTACACGTTGATGTGTCAGTCAGTCAGTCAGTCAGTCAGTCAGTCAGGACAAAGAGTTTTATATATAAGTTGTCAAAAAAGTCTTGCGGTATTTTTATTGAATTTTCAATTGTTCATAAAATTGGTTTTAATAATGCGATTTAAGTCAAGTATGCGCCGTTTTGTTCGATGACGAGTTCTCAACGAGATGCCAACTTCATAATGCCCCTCTTATAGAAGCTCGCTTCCCTATTGTCAAAAAACTCGGAGAGCCAATTTTCACAGGACTCTCTTGTGGCCAACTTCCGACTACCAAGCTCGTTCGCCATGGACAGAAATAGGTGGTAATCACTTGGTGCGAGATCCGGACTATACGGTGGATGCAAAAGAACCTCCTATCCGAGCTCCCGGAGCTTCTGGCGCGTCAAAGATGTGTGTGGCCTGGCGTTGTCCTGATGGAAGAGAATTCTGCCTCTGTTGATCAAAGATGGCCTCTTCTGCATGAGTGCTGCATTCAAGCGTCCAGTTGTTGGCAGTACAGGTCCGAATTGAGCGTTTGGCCATAGGGGAGCAGCTCATAGTGGATGATTCCCTGCCAATTCCACCAAACACACAGAAGAGCCTTCCTGGCCGTCAATCCAGGCTTGGCCACCGTCTGGGCAGCTTCACCGCTTTTCGACCACGACCGTTTGCGCTTCACGTTGTCGTAAGTGACCCACTTTTCATCGCCAGTCACCATCCGCTTCAAAAACGGGACGATTTTGTTGCGATTCAGAAGCGATTCGCATGCATCCATACGGGCAAAAATGTTTTTTTGCGTCAAGTAGTGTGGCACCCATACATCGAGCTTCTTTTTGAATCCAAGCTTCTTCAAATGGTTTATAACGGTTTGATGACTCATGCCCAGCTCTTGGCCGATGCTACGGCTGCTACTATGCCGGTCTCTTTCGATCAATTCAGCGATTTTATCGCAATTTTCGACGACAGGCCTTCCGGACCGTGGCGCATCTTCGATCACCTCTGCACCAGAACGAAAACGTTGAAACCATCGTTGTGCGGTGGAAATGGAAACTGTATCGGGTCCATTACCTGCACAAATTTTATTGGCAGCATGAGATGCATTTTTGCCTTTATCGTAGTAGTACTGTAAAATATGCCGTATTTTCTCTTTATTTTGCTCCATGTTTGCGACGCTATAACTCACGAACGACTAAAAACAAACAACAATAAATCAAACGTGTTAGCGCGTGAAAAAAACTTTCCAAAAAGCTCTAGCGTGAACCGATGCGACGAATACAACTAGAACTACGCGCTTTCAAAGACAAGCTTGCGGAAATACCGCAAGACTTTTTTGACAACCTTAATATAGATAGATAATGCACATTAACCTTTAGTAAGGAAAACTTTTTTGTTTCTTAAGATATCTAAATCAAACTCACAGATTGTATGTTTGCGACTGTCTCTTACATTCTGACCAAATTTGGTCGAAATCGGTCAACTATATCATATAGCTGTCATAGGAAAGATCGGTCGAAATCAGGTTTTAGTATGAAAAACTTTTTTGTTTCTTAAGATATCTTAACCACACTTACTATGGGACGGTCTCTTACATTCTGACAAAATTTGGTCGAAGTCGGATTACTATATCATATGAAACTAACCTTTAGTATGAAAAACTCAGCAGCTGTATGATATAGTAATCCGACTTTGACCATATTTAATCAGAATGTAAGAGACAGTCCCAAGCATCTATTCTGTAAGTTTGGTTAAGATATCTTAAGAAACAAAAAGTTTTCCATACTAAAGGTTAATTTCATCCGATTATTGCTATGGCAGCTATATGATATAGTAATCCGACTTTGACCAAATTTGGTCAGAATGTAAGAGACAGTCCCAAGTGCAATTCCATGACCTTTTGACCTCGGGTAAACACACTTCCAGGTGGAAATTTACAAAACGCCGTCTTATTGCACGATGAAATTGTCTCAGCTATGTTGTGTGAAAATTTCAGCTCTTTACCTTTAGCCGTTTGGCCTACACGTTGATGTGTCAGTCAGTCAGTCAGTCAGTAAGTCAGGACAAAGAGTTTTATATATATAGATATATAGATAACATATACAAGTTTAACAAAGATGACACGTGTCAATTTGGCTTAAATAGCAATAATGTGAGATAGAAAACATATTTTCACCTGTATTTTTATACCTGTACAGTTCGCAGATAAAGTTTAAGGGAAGCTATGATGGTTTTAATTTTGGCGGGTGTTTCCGCTTTCCCGCTAACCTAGCGTGTTTTTAAAAAAGTCGTTGAACAAACATTTCTAGATTTCCGATAAGGAACAATTCCTCATTAAAAAATTTAAGCTTTTTCAACGCTTTGATACGCACAGACAAATAGACAACATAAGTGAATTTTTTTTCATTTTGGAAAGTTCACTGAAAATTTCAAATTTGCTTATCTTTTGAACCAGTTGTCGGATTTTGATAATAATACTAAAAAAAAAGTGTAACGAAAGGCTCCAACGGCTCCATCCGCTGCAATCATTTAAAATTATGCACTACCCACTTACACCCCTATATCTCATGAACCAGGTGAGATACCAAAAGTCTAAGTAAGCAATTTTCTAAGTTAAGACTATACCTTTCGATCGGTATATATTTCGATCTGCTGGGACAGTCGTAGCAAATTTTCCATTCTTCCTGTAAATTATTGTTAGTCACTTTTGCACACTACGTGGTGCTTTGGTCACTAACGCTAATTGCCGTCCGCAGTGATATTTGTGTAAATCAAAAACTTGCCTCGAAATAAAATATTTCGATAACATTTTTATCTTTAAAAAGAGAATACTAATTTTGTAAGCACTTGTCAGCAATGTGACTATTTGTACTTTATAGAGTGAATAATTCTAAATTTTTATATGTAGTTAGCGCAAGCCGTGCATTTATTCGCATTTTTTTAAATTTCACTTTAGTTCAGTTAACCTCACTTTAAAAAATGCAAAGCAGACTTTGCTGTTTCTGCTCGTTGCAGACTTTATTGATGTTGTTCGTTGAGGAAAGTTAGTTTTCTTTCCGTCAGTGCGCGAAAGTTGTACGTCGTTTTGAGCATAAAAATGGCGGGTATTTCACCATTTCAGCTACTTTTGTGTTCAGAAATTTGAATTTGCTTGAAGCATGGAGCAACAAGAGGACAGAAGAGTCGAATTCGGATTGGATTTTCGGTCAACTCGATTTGGACGATATTAACCTAAATACGAGAACCACAACTAATCGAAAAGACAATAGTTTTCAGAATTACATGCGAAAAATTTCCCGTAAATGAAAATTAGATGTGTTAATAAAGTTCAGTCAAAAAAAATATATGTATATATAGTGATCAGATTTTGACAAAATTTGGCCAGGATGTTAAAGACAGTCCCAAATATTGTTTTGGATATCTTAAGAAACAAAAAAAGTTTTTCATACTAAAGGTTAATTTGCACCCGATTATTCCTACGACTGCTATTTGATATAGTAATCTGACTTCGATCAAATTTAGTCAGGATTTTAGAGACAGTCCCAAATACACAATCTGTGAGTTTGGCTTTGATATATTAAGAAACAAAAAAGTTTTTTATACTAAAGGTTCCTATGGCAGCTATATGATATAGTAATCCGATCTGTTATACATTTTAAACAGTTACTACACACACTATCGCTAAGAACTGAACGAAGTTTCAACTCTCTACCTTCAGAATTAGACTTTTTGCCAAAAAAAAAAAACAGGCTTTCCGTTCAGTCTGCATTCGAGGAAATCGGCTGCGCGACTTTTTGGCCGACCGAAATGTTTCTGTTGCTACAATGAAAGTTGTTGTTCATAGACCGGTGTCATCAATATGACATTATGTTGTTGCCATTTGGTATTGTTTAGTTTATAATAGCTTATTTATTACTAATTTAACAATACAAAGTTATGCAATATAAGTTATATGTACAATACAAGTTAGCGTGGCGCTATATAGCAAATGGAGTGAACAGTTTGCTAATTAATTGTTTTTATTTGAGCGTATATTTCTAATCTTTAGTTCACAAAATTTGGGAGATGATCAAGTCGAAGTTGTGCGTCGTGCTACGGTGAAGCTTGGTATCAGAGAGAGTGATTCTGGTATCGTTTATCAATATCTCTTGCTCGTCAGAGATGTAGAGTTGGCGTCAGGTGGCGTATCGACGAACCGCCACAGATATGTGGCAGCACCAAAATGAGCTTATCGATTACTATGGAAACTGGACCAGCTCATGTGACATCGACAATCGTGAATACTTCCCTTCTTCATCATCAAGCTTCGACGCCAACACTGATTCAAATTGAAAGCAACATATTTAATATTAATTGTGTAAAGATCGCAATAATTACTTTAGTATTTTAAATACAACTAATCAATAGAAATAAGTTAAATAAGTATAAGAATCGATATGTCAATCGAAGTGAGCTGTATCGATATGCAAATAGAAAAATATTGACACAACGAGCTTCGATACTTCAGTTTTTTAGAAAGCCATTGAGCGCGTCGGTTGATATCTTAATATTAAAATAAATAAATGTGTAAATAAGAATAAAAGACTGAAAACTTTACAAATCGGGTGTGGGGTAAGCCCAGATCTTTTGGTGATCGCTCGAGCGATGCAATATAGTGAAATCATTTGTAAAAATAAAACTGAACTAAGTGCTTTATTGAAAAGATTTGGCGATAGATATGGAAACCGCAGAAAATTTGATCGATGCAGAGGTTCCAAGTACATCAGATGGGAAAATGACATTGTTACCAGTGTTTTCCACAAACGACGCTAACTTGACGTCAGCGTCTGATGAAATTCATGCCGAAGACAAAATGGGCGATCAACCGTTATGTGCAGCAATCAAAAAGAACGACGCAATAGCGGTACAATTCTGTGAATTAACGAAAGTTGAGGAAATAGAATTGCAACAATTGGACCACTTAGAGAAAGTTCTTGCTGCTCGTAAGCGAATTGCTGAACAGCAGATGGCCTTGCCGAAAATGAATGTGTCAACTGAGTCTGTGCAAAAGGATGTATTAAGCGTTAAAGATTTTGAAGCTTTGGTGCGCACTTTCTCTGGCGATGATAACTACCCTGTGCTGTTGTGGACACGTGATTTCGAGGATATTATGGATGTTTACAAAGTGAGTCCCATGATGCGCTTCGTCTACGCTAAACGTCTACTGGCCGGATCTGCCCAACTTTACATGCGCAATACTGGAATAATAAATTGGAAGGACATGAAAGACGAGTTAATCCACACATTTAGGCATAAAGTGACAGCATGGGATATTGGCAAACAGATAGAGGCACGAAAAATCAAAAAAGGAGAGAGCGTTCTTCAACATTTCGTAGCGATGTGCAGCATAGCTATGCAAGCTGAGCTGGCTGTGAATGATGTTATCCAGTTTATTGTCAACGGACTTCAAGACAAGACGGGTGCTGCTGCGTCTATGATGTATTGTACTTCGTTGGACGAGTTGCGTGAGAAGCATCTCATATATGAGCAGTTTCGTCAAGTACCGTCAGTAGCTGTAACTCGCGCTGCAGGAAACGAGGATTCTAGTCTGAAGTTGTCAAGTGGTCAGCAATCTGGAGAAATAAGGTGCTTTAATTGCCGCAAGTTGGGGCATCGGATGTCGGATTGTAAGCAGCCCAAGAGACCTCAAGGAGCCAGTTTCAAATGTTGGGGAACTGATCATCAGTACCGTCAGTGCCCGCTGCAAAGTGCAAATGGTTGCAAATTGCCGCCGCAATTGGAGCCTATGTCTGGAGAGAAGTTGGAGGAGTGTACGTCAATTGCTGTAACACCCTTGATTGATTTACGAATATTTCCTGGTGAACAAAGATATAACATTCGTGCTTTCATTGATACCGGTAGTCCAGTAAGTTTTCTTGATAAATCATTAGTTTCAAGAGATATAATTTTAAGACCATGCTTTGAAAAATATTATGAATTAGGTGGGAAAAGTATTGAGGACCATATTAATTTTGTCATGAAGACATATTTGATTTCATTTTATATTGTAATATCCAAAACGTTACCCGCCTTAGTATTACTAGGCCGTGATTCTTTGCGAAAAATGAATATTAAATTAGTTTATGAAAATAAAATGAAAAGCACATATAAAAATGATAATAATAACACAGATTCTTTGTTCACCAATACTACAGGCACCAATAAACAGGCAACTCGAGAATGCATCGAATTGATAAGAAATAGGTATTTGAGCACGAAGTGTCAAAATTGTACGAAGCCAAGGCATGAGATGGCCATAAGATTTACAGATACAACGCCTTTGCATTGCGCGCCCAGGAGATTGTCCTATTATGAGAGAGATAAAGTGGCGGAGATTATAGAGGATTTATTGAAAAGAGAGATAATTAGACCTAGCGAGGCTCCGTACGCATCTCCAATTGTCCTAGTAAATAAGAAATCATAGGAAATTCGTATGTGCGTTGATTACAGAGGCCTTAACAAACTCACTGTTCGTGATAATTTTCCATTACCCCTTATAGAGGATTGTTTGGAGTATTTAGAGAATAAGCAGTGCTTTTCAGTTGTTGATCTCAAACAAGGATTTCACCAAATAGCAGTTGAAAAGAATTCCATACAATACACGTCCTTTGTGACCCCTCAAGGTCAGTGCGAATACTTACGGATGCCATTTTGCCTTAGGAACGGACCACCTGATGTATTTAGAGATTAAATAAGAGCTATGAAAATTGTTGCATAAATGGATGATATCGTAGTGGCAACAAAATCTGTGGAAGAGCATTTAGACATTTTGGGCAAGTTAATGGATCGAATTAGTGAGCATAATCTAGAGATTAACCTTAAGAAGTGTACATTTTTGGAGAAAGAATGTGAATTCTTAGGTTAAAGGGTCAATAAGCATAGTATAACGCCAAATGATTCTCATTTGGAGGCCATAAGAGAGTATTCAATTCTACATAACCTTAAAAGCCTACACTCATGTCTGGGATTTTTCTCGTATTTCCGAGGTTTTGTATTGTCATTTGTTAGTATAGCTAGACCTTTAACAGAACTGTTAAAGAACTGTGGTCTTTTTCCTCATAATAAAGAGCAAACAGAGGCATTTAATTCTCTAAGTCAGCACTGGCAAATCCTCCGGTACTGGCAATATTTAGTCCCAATAGAGAAACAGAGTTGCATACCGATGCAAGTGCACACGGTTTTGGTGCTATATTAATGCAACGTCAACACGATGAAAAGATGCATCCTGTAGCTTTTTATTCTGGCAAGACAACAGATGCCGAGTCTAGATATCATAGCTTTGAGCTTGAGACTCTTGCTGTTATTTATGCAGTGCGACGATTAAGGGTTTACTTAGAGCATATACCCTTTAAAATAGTGACTGATTGTAATTCCTTAGTGCAAACCCTTAGTCGAAAATCAATTAATTTGAGAATTGCTCGGTGGTCTATAGAATTGGAGAGCTATGACTACCGCATTGAACATAGGCCTGGTAGTAATAAGTCGCACTTTGACGCATTGAGTAGGCAAGCTGATTTAGTAGATGAAGGTCATAGTGATAACTGTAGAGAAGATCATTGTGATAACCGTAGGGATAACAGTAGGAAAGACAATAGTGAAATCGTAGGAAAGAGCATTGTGATAACTGTAGGGATGAGGATGGGAATATCTGTAGTGACATTGATTGTACGGACGTCCATGTAAAAATCCATAGAGATCGGGATATAGAGTTTCAGAAAAATGAAGACATAAACAAAAGTAAAGAAGCCTAGAGAGAGGGTCAGATACAAAGAGAAAAACTTTTAAAAGAATCCCTATTACAATCCTTTCCTATCGTTGGGGTAGTAGGTGTGACAAACGAGGATATTGAATTAATATTACAAACCGAACAGATGAGAGATTCAGATATTGTGAGCACCCGCGATTTGTCAGAGAATGCCGATGTTCTAGGGTTTGCGTTAGTAGATGGCGTTGTTTAAAAAATGGATGAAAAGGATAACTTGCGGTTGTATGTTCTTTCTGGAATGGAAGATAAGTTAATTCGATTAGCGCACGAGAAATTGGGACATTTAGCAGCAGAAAAGTGTGTCAATGATTTAAAAAAATCGTATTGGTTCCCTTCTATGCGCAGTAAAGCGGAGACGTTTATTAGGAATTGCTTGCCATGCATATTGCATTCGGTCCCAAAAACTATTCACAATATGACATTACATAGTATATCCAAACCCACTGTACCGTTTCATTCGGTTCATATCGACCACTTAGAGCCTTTACCGAGTATAAATTCTAAAAGAAAGCATTTGTTAGTAGTGGTAGATGGATTTATAAAATTTGTTAAATTATTCCCGGTGAAGTACACAAGTACACGTGAGGCTAAAGACGCATTAACAAAATATTTTGAATTTTATAGTCGCCCTAAGAGAATAATATCGGCCCGTGGAACGTGTTTCACCTCAATTGAGTTTAGTAGCTTTTTAACTGAAGTTGCAACAGGTGCGCCACAGGCTAACGGCCAAGTGCAACGAGTAAACCGGGTACTAAGGCGCAATTGCAGGAAATGCGAAGCAGCGTACAACAATTGACTCAAGCGTTGGCATTGCAAGCAAGTGTGCGCACTAATTGCAACGAGTCCATGTACCAAAATTAAATAAAGAAAATCCGCAACTTTAGTTCACACAACTGTAGCGTTCGTTTCAGCTTAGCAACGTTGTTGACGACGCCAGTTTAACCTGGTTGCAGTGCACTTGGAGGACGACGTAGTGCAGTCTGTCGAGGACTTAATCGCAACGCCTCCTCGAGCAAATCGATACATGATTTTGAAAGACCGTCTTATTTTCACCTTTGCAGAATCTTCAGATATAAAGCTACAACGTCTGCTTCAGGGAATCGATTCCATTGGCCTGAAGCCCTCGGAAATTTTGGCCCGTATGCGATGCCTGGCACCTGTCACTGGGTGCGAAGCCATCATACTTACACTCTTCATTGGTCAGATGCTGCAGTCAATACGACCACTGTTGTCCGTCTGGCAGGAGGACGACTTAAGCAATCTAGCCAAAATTGCCGACAAGATGATCGAAACAGCAAATCCCAGTTGTGCATCTGTTCACTCCACATTGCAGCAGCCACAGTCCACAGTTTCGAACAGCGTGGAAGCTGTATCACGCCATTCGTCTGAGACGAACTCGACAATCAAGGCGCTTCTGGATGCGGTAAACAAACTTCAACTGGAAGTCACCAATTTGAAAACACCCCGTCCGGGATCATATTCTCGATTCTGGATCCAATCAAGGAGAACTTTGTTGGTATCACAAGGAATTCGGCACCGATGCGCGGAAGTGCCGCACTGGCTGTCCAAATTGGAAGTCGTCAAACTAAAGCAGTTGCCGACATCGCTGGTTGGCGGCAGCTGCATGACAACCAGCCACGACACGAGCGGCTCATTGCATGGCAAACGCTGCCGGCAGCTTGAGCCTCGTCTACATTTCTTTGAACAAGCGTCAAAGACCCGATATTTAGTTGATTCTGGTTCAGTAGTATCTGTGATTCCACGAACATCAATTAAAATTAAAACTATAGTCAACGATCTCTATTTATTCGCAGCAAATCAAACGACAATAAATACCTATCTAAACCTGGGAATTCGACGCGAAATCAAATGGCCTTTTATCATTGCTGGAGTGCAGTCACCAATAATCGGAGCTGATCTTTTGGCCCATTACAACTTGCTAATCAATCTCAACGCGAAAAAACTCATCGACACAACCACGCAAGTCTGTATTCCGGGTACAATGCTGAGCACTCCGAGCGCATCTGTTTCAACACTGAATGATAATAATGATTTTCGTGGCCTGCTGAAACAGTTTGTTACCGTGACTACGACACCAGCGAAGCACAGCACAGCGAAAATTAACCACGATGTATCGCATCATATCGAGACTAGTAGAAATCCTGTCGCTGATCGCCCTCGACGCCTCTCCGGAGAAAAGCTTGCCATTGCAAGAGATGAAGTTAATTTCTTGCTCGACACAGAAATCAGCCGACCATCGAAGAGCTTCTGGGCGAGTCCATTGCATTGCAAACGAAGTGGGGGTTGGCGCGCATGTGGAGATTACCGAAAGCTTAATTCGATTACCGTATCTGATCGCTACCCTATTGGACACATTCACGAGTTTGCCGAAAAACTACACGAGAAATCCATATTCACAACACTATTACAACGTATTATCAGATTCCTATGTCTGAAGAGGACGTCAAGAAAACTGCCGTCTGTACTCCCTTTGGACTGATTGAATTTTTATTCATGCCGTTCGGGCTCAAAAATGCCACTCAGACATTTCAGCGATTCATGGACGATATATTTAGAGGCATCGATTTCGTCTACTGTTACATCGACGATATTTTATAATGTCTGCCAATGCTGATGAACACGAGGAACATTTACGAACAGTTTTCTCAATACTCCAAAAAATGGTCTTAGTATTAACGCCAATAAGTGTCAGATCGCTGAGCCGGAGGTACAGTTCCTGAGCTATACGATTAATAGCGAAGGAATGCGACCACCAAAGGATCGTATCAGCGCCATCGTCGATTACAAACAACCAGACACTCGATGCGAACTTGGCCGATTCCTCGGTATCATCGATTATTATCGTCGCTGTATTCCACATGCATCAGAGATTCAAGCTCCATTGAGTGAAATGTGCAAGGGTATCAAAAAAAAACGATAAACGAAAGATCGAGTAACCACTGGAGGCAACCGGCGCGTTTGAGTTGTGTTAGCGTTCTATTGCAAACGCTGCTCTTATTGCACACCCTGCGCCAGATACCACGCTAGCATTACAATGCGATGCTTCCGATTCAGCAATTGGTGCAGCGCTTAAGCAATATGTGAATGGAGCATGGCGACCACTTGGATTCTACTCGCGCAAACTATCTCAAACTGAGAAGAATTATAGCACGTATGATCGTGAACTACTCGCAATATACGATTCCAAACGATATTTCAAGCATATTCTGGAGGCGCGAGTCTTCGTAATTAAAACGGATCACAAGCCATTGACGTACGCATTCTCTCAAAAGCCTGAAAAAGCGTCGCCAAGACAACTTCGCCGTTTGGATTACATATCCCAATTCTCCACAAACATATTGCATGTGGCAGACGCTTTATCCCGAATTAGTGCAATAACAATGCCAAAGGCAATATAATTATCTAGAATTCAAACGCACAAAAGGAAGACATCGAATTGGCTGCTTTTGCAAAATTGTACATCCCTACAGCTGGAGCATGTTCAATTTAACAATGATGTTATGATATATTGCGACACGTCTTGTGAACCAAATCGTCCTTACATTCCAGAGGTTCTTCGATATGATGTCTTCGCTTCTGTTCACGCACTGTCTCACCCAAGTGGAAGAGCGACTTTACGACAAATTCGACTTAATTATGTTTAGCCTGTATGAGAAAAGACGTTACTTCATGGTCTCGTAACTGTTTATCCTGTCATTGTGCTAAAATACATCGGCATAACAATTTGACTCCTGAAAAGATCGGAATGCCTGATGCCTAAATTTCAATTTTTAACACTAAAACTTGAAAGTAATATACGATTTTAAATTTATAGAAAAAAAAAATTTAAACAAATTCCTACATCAGTTTGTTATATTTTTAATAATCGGAATTAATCATAAGTAGTCCAGAAAATAATCAAATTATTTTTCTTGATTATTTTTAGGTAATTTCAATTATTTTCTAGTAATTTTCAGAAATCCTGATTATTTCTGATTACTTATAATCGTAATCAAAAGTAATCATAATAAATTTGAAACAATCGAATTTAAACATTACTTTACCCGAAAAACATATATAATCTAATTACTAATCATTATGACTAGTATTCGTTATTTAATGGCTCTTACACTTTTGTTAATACGCCAGTCTGATCAGCTAGTTGTAATGTTGCTTGAATAGGGCATATGGAGCGACAGTACCGCGGACCGCTGATCGATTGTAGGGATGTCCGCTGTGTATATGACATATGCATATACATATAAGGTTGGCCACTCCAGTTTCTTTAATGTTGTCATCAGACGTAGTAACGTTGCATATCACTGTGAAAATTTTATGGTTGAATTTTATTATGAAGGTATTCATGGAGTGTCGTTTTGATTTTGTACGTGAGGCCGAAATATTGCACCGCAGTATTCCCGATGCTCGAATGCAGTGCGTACTTCTGATGTTATCCGGTTGACTTGCTCGATAGTTCCATGGTTTTCTCGGAAGCCAAATTGATGTCCTGCTTTGTGTGCTTGCAGGTGTGGAATTTTTGCTCATCGGGAGACATTTTTCAAATAGCTTTGACAAGCACGGCAGGAGGTTTATTGGTCTGTACTATGATGGTATTGTGTGGTCTTTTCCTGGTTGCGGTATCGTAAAATAATAGATTGTTTCCATTTTTTTTGGGAAGGATACACATTTTGTAATCGCGATGAAAAGCTTACAAATGAGGTAAACTGTGCTACAGTTCGGAAGTTCAATGATAATTTTTGGAGCCTTTTTTGGTTTCATTTGCTCTTTAACGACTTTTCCAATTTCGCTTGGACGAAACTCAGATGGCTCAGAGTCGGCTGAAGTTTGAGTTGAAAAAGACGATAGTACAAAAGAATCAGGCGCGGGATATGGTCGAAACACATTACACAGATGAGCAGCAATTGTGATAGCCCTGTCTTTATCACAACGGGCCGAGGAGCCTGAAGAGTTTCTTATAGGGTTTGCTGCTTCAATTAGCGCGCTTAGAGTTGGATGAACCCTCCACAATGGATGCTTTGCACAGGTAGGCGATAATTTCTGTATGTATCGGCGTTGAGCCTGCGTGAAGCATCTTAAGCCGTTGTTTGGTAGGTGGCGAGCGAAGTGACTGCCAGTCGCGTCTCAATCTTCTCTTTTCAAGTTGTTCAATTTGAAGATTGGTTAGCAGTTGGTTGGGTTGTACCGTCACGCCTTGTGGTGTAGAGATTTTGGCTGCAGAGACAAGTACCGTTTCCAGCAGTCGATGTCAGCTTCGATGTTGAACTGTGGGGTTAGTTTATGGTGAGAACTCAAAAATTTCTTGAACTTAAGTCAGTTGGTTCTGTGTGTTGTGAGTAAGATTGCTGTTGCCCGATTGTACGATTATAGATGTAGCTTGTGGATAGTCAAAAGCACATATAACAAATACAAATCACATAAAACAAGTAATGCACGATAACAATTATAGTATAGATACCTTTAACTTTATTTTCCATTTTGATTTTATTATATTGACTTTCAGGGCTTCGTAAAATCGTATGCCTGCAATTTAAATTACAACACTATTTTCGAATGCCCCAAATAGTTCTCTATTGGAATAAAACAAAATATATTCAAGTCAAACCTTCGGACCGTGCAGACGTGTTTGTTTAAGTGCTCCGAGTTAATCGCAATTTTAATCGTATTAAAGTGCGGTAAAAAAATCTAAAATTAGACCGAGAGCCACCTTGTGCGATGCTTAATCGCACGATCAATATTTAAATAATTAATCTTTAACTAAGCAATCTAAGAAACTATCACAAAGTATATACAATTAGAGTGACAAGTGACAATCACTATGAGTCTCTACGATACCCACTCTCAACGTCAACGCGAGCAAGACGAGCGGTGCCTCTCCGTGCAGTGCAACAACGCGTACTTCAGCTTCGTCTCCACGGAAGCACTGAATGCAACCAAAAAGAGTAGTCTGGAACTTCCACTCAACCCGCAAAGTTCCCTCTTACCTGTAGATGACGAGATAGCGCATTCTTGCTCTCCGGCTCTGCCAAACTCCAAAGGCCTGGAGCGAAGAGTGCGCTTCCCCAATGCCGGTCGTACCCCCGCGTCCAGCCCCATCACCTTCACGATCAGCCTGGACAAGCGGCCCCAAGAAATCCAAAGCCCCCACCAATATACATTCGGGAGAAAGTTTCCAATATGATTGTAAACAAATTTGTTGATCTTATTGGTAAAAACAACTTTGATGTCATTCCTCTTACTAAGGGGAATATTCATGAAATAAAACTGCAAACAAAAACCGAAAAAGAGTACGTACGGCCACCAATTATCTCACTGAGGCTAAGAAAAACTTTTATACGTACCAGTTAAAAAGTAGCAAGGGCCTGCAGGTGGTACTCAAAGGCATAGAACCGGATGTAACTCCTGCCGAAATCATAATTGCTCTAAAAGAAAAAGGTTTCCATGCTATGAGAGTAGCAAGTATTATAAATAGAAACAAAAAGCCTCAACCTCTCTTCAAAGTTGAGCTAGAACCAGATAGTAAACCATTGCAGAAAAACGAAGTGCACCCAATCTACAATCTGCAGCTCCTGTTGCATCGCCAGATCACGGTTGAAGATCCACACAACCGCAATGGCCCCGTACAATGCTCTAACTGCCAGGAATACGGGCATACCAGGACTTACTGCACGTTGCGGTCAGTATGCGTAGCCTGTGGAGACACCCATGGCTCTGATCATTGCCAAGTCAATAAAGAGGATCCCAGCACAAAAAAGTGTGGAAATTGCGGGGGAAATCACACAGCTAACTACGGAGGCTGTCCTGTGTACAAGGAACTGAAAACCGTATCCGGCGAGTACCAGCAACGCGTTCCCAGCGCATCCCAGACGCAGTCACAGCATCCCAAACTTCTTCTTCGTCAAGGCAGCTAGGTCGTCATTCGGTCCCGCTAACACCATCAATGGCATCTCCTTTGCCAGTGCGTTAAAATCAGGCCTACAAAAACCAACCCCCTCAATAGCGCTTCCAAATGTAATCCAAGCAGAGCCGAGCCTACCAAATGTTCAGCAGCAGCCTCAAAACTCAATTGAAGCGATGATCTTCACCCCTCAACAAAGCATTATGGAATTCATGTCCTTTATGAGAATAACTATGCAAAATCAATGGCGCCCCTACGAATATCTCTGTGGAACGCTAACGGTGTCTCAGAGACGCACCTCAATAACAAAAAAAATTTTCAAATACGCGGATATTTATTCTACGGCACAGATCATCCGGATGGAAAAGCACACGGTGGAATGGGTATCTTAATTAGAAGCCGACTCAATAACACAATAATAATAATAATAATTTTCATAAGAGGTATGCAACAGACTATCTGCAGGCTACATCTATAAACGCACAATCGGGCAACAGCAATCTTACTATAGCCGCAGTATACTGCCCTCCTCGCTTCACAATCTCTGGAGCTCAATTCATGCAATTCTACACTACACTCGGGAATCGTTTTATAGCAGCAGGAGACTACAATGCGAAGCACACGTATTGGGGCTCTCGTCTTGTGACCCCCAAGTCAACTATGTTTCCCCGGGTAGTCCTACATACTAGCCATTGGACCCTAAAAAGAAACCAGATTTAATAGGCTTCGCTGTGACAAAAAACATCCCACGCAATATGATAAGTGCCGAAGTACTTTCAGACCCTTCCATCAATGCCCGGAACTTAAAGAGAATCTTAATAGACTCACTACACACAGGACCAACTGGCTCAAGTACAAGAAATATGTGAGCTCTTGATCTAATCCCACAGTTCAACACCAAAGCTGACATCGACTGTTCTGCTGATTTACTGGAAAGTGTACTCGTCTCTGCAGCCAAAATCTCTACACCACAAGGAGTGACTGCACAGCCCAACCAACAGAAAACCAATCTTCAAATTGAACAACTTGTTCTGGAAAAGAGAAGATTGAGACGCGACTGGCAGTCACATCGCTCGCCATCTACCAAGCAACGGCATAAAGATGCCTCACGCAGGCTTAGCAAAGCTCTAAAGCGTGAAGAAGCGGATGCCCAGCGCCGATACATACAGAAATTATCGCCAACCAGCACAAAGCCCCCATTGTGGAGAGCCCATCCAAATCTAAGTGCGCCAATCGAAACAGTAATTCCTATAAGAAAATCTTCAGGACTCTGGTCCCGTAGCGATAAAGACAGAGCCAACACATTTGCTAGGCATTTGCTAGGTTTGTTGCTTTGTGTTATAATTGCGATGTATAACTGCTTGCCCTTGGGGGTCACAAGGCGAGAGCCCCAGTACGTGTGCTTTGCATTGTAGTTTCCTGCTGCTATAAAACGATTCCCCAGTGTAGTGAAGAATTGCATGAATAAAGCTTCAGTGATTGAAAACCTTGGAGGACAGTATACTGCTGCTATAGTGAGGTTGCTGTTGCCCAGTTGTAAGATTATAGATGTAGCTTGCAGATAGTTTGTTGAATATCTCTTATGAAAATACTGTTTGATGCGGTTTCTATTTAAGATACCCGTTCCACCATGTGCTTTCCCATCCGGATGATCTGTGCCATAATACAAGTAGCCGCGTATTTGAAAGTTATATTTATTAGTGAGATGTGTCTCTGAGAGCAGCATTACGTCAATGTGTTTGTCGTACAGGAATTGAGTTAACTCAAGTTTATGCCGTGAAACTCCGTTAGCGTTCCACAATGAAATTCGTAGGGCCGCCATTGTATATTTGGACTGTTGAGATGCAAGCATCTGTATCAATGTGTTTTGCATAAGGTTTTACATAGTTGTTCTCATAAAGGACATAAAGTCCATCATACTTTATTGCAGACTGAAAATCATAATTTTTATGGAGCTTTGAGGCTGCTGCTGAACGCTTGCCAAGTTTGGCTCTGCTTGGATTACATTTGGGAGCGATGTTGAAGGAGTTGGTTTGTTTATGCCTGATTTTACAGCGTTGGCAAAAGAGATGTCATTGATAGTGTTGATGGGGCCAAATGAAGACCTGGCTGTTTTGGCAAAGAGGTCATCGGGTGTAGTTTGAGGTAGTATAACTGCGTCTGACATGTGCTGGGAACGCGTTGGTGGTACTTGCCGCATACGGGATTTCAATTTTTTATACACAGGACAACCTCTGTAGTTAGCTGTGTGATTTCCACCACAGTTTCCACACTTTTTTGTGCTGGGATCCTCTTTATTGACTTGGCAATGATCAGAGCCATGGGAGTCTCCACAGGCAACGCAGACTGACCGAAGCGTGCAGTAAGTCTTGGTATGCCCATATTCCTGGCAGTTTGAGCACTGTACTGGACCGTTACGTTTGTGTGGCTCTTCAACCGTGATTCGGCGATGCAACAAGAGCTGAAGCTTGTAGATTGGGTGGACTTCGTTTTTCTTCAAAGTTTTGCTACCTGGTTCTAGCTCAACTTTGAAGAGATTTTGGAGGCGTATTGGGCGGCAGTGGAGAAGCACACTGTTAGCTCCAGGACTTATGTGTTTCGGTATTCAAAGATAGGGAGCAAGAACGAGACCTCTCGTTTTCAGCTGATAAAAGGGAACTTTTCGGTTTTTGGGTTCCTGCCGAGACGTAGCTAAAGTACGAGTTCTTGCGCTGTATCGAGAGACGCCGCTCGTCTTGCTCGCGTTGGCGTTGTGTACGCAGATCTTTATTGTTCATATTTAAATTTAATTTTAAATTTGGCGCGCTGTTTATAACCGATTGGCGGATTTCAGCTATTTGGCAACACTCCTTTGATAATCAACTCACTGGCAACTCCGTATACAATGTTGACGTCGATCAGCTGGTATTCGCGTGTCGCACCAACTGAATTCACTTTGTGAAACAATATTTAATATTACATATGAATATTAAGTAGTCCAGAGACCGATCGAGCAATTAGTCATCGCGCGAGGTGGCTCTCGGCCTAATATCGGATGTTTACCGCACTTTCTCGCAGTTTAAACTGTGTTTTATTAGGAGCGCTCGCAAAAACGTTCCGAACGTTTATAAAATACTTGTGATCTAATTACTCTAAAAATTATTATTGAGCTTCCGAACTGTGCCATTTGCTTCATTTGTAAGCAATTCAACGCGATCACAAGCTTTAGATATTTCCCTAATAAATTGAAAAAGTCTATCATTATTATGATACCGAAGCCAGGAAAAGATCATACAATGCCATCATCATACAGACCAATAAGCCTACTATCCTGCTTGTCAAAGCTATTTGAAAAGTGTCTCCTATTGCGCATAATTCCTCATCTGAGAGCACACAATGTAATCCCAGCACATCAATTTGCCTTCCGAGAAAAGCATGGAACTATCGAGAAAGTCAACCGGATAACATCAGAAGTATGCACTGCATTCGAGTATCGGGCATACTGCAGTGCGATATTTCTTGACGTCTCTCTGGCCTTCGATAGAGTGTGGCTTGACGGCCTCATGTACAAAATCAAAACGTCACTACCTGTATACACCCACAAGCTACTCGAGTCGTACCACCACAACAGAGTCTTCGCAGTGAGATGCAACGTTACTACGTCAGACGACCACATAATTAAATACGGTGTTCCTCAAGGCAGCGTACTGGGGCCAACCTTATATGTATGTATTTTACACACCGGACATCCCGACAAATGAGCGGCTAACAATATCTACGTTTGCCGACGATACCGCGATCCTAAGTCGCTCCAGATGCCCTATTCAAGCAACATCAAAGCTAGCTGATCATCTGGTGGTAGTGGAGAAGTGGCTATCAGACTGGCGTATTAAAATAAACGAGCAAAAGTGTAAACACGTAACGTTTACTCTCAACATGCAAAATTTCCCTTCGCTAACCTTGTATAACACTCAAGTCCCCCAGGCTGATGTAGTAACGTACCTAAGCATCCACCTTGACAAGCGCCTCACGTGGAATGCTCACATTAAAGCTAAGAAACGCAGATAACTCTGAAAGCCACTCACCTTCATTGGCTCTTAAATGCTCGATCTCCCCTTTGCTTAGACTACAAGGTACTATTGTTCAATTCCAATATAAAACCAATCTGGACCTACGAGCGTGCACAATCCACGATCCTGAGAACGATCACTGGGGAAATTGGTATGTTCGGAGCGAGAATATCCGTAGATGTCCCAGCAGTATTATATCGGGGCCCCCAGACGTTAATCATTCGACTTGACTGTATATAAGTTTTAGGTTTAAGATTAACTTAACTTGATTAACTTATTGTAAGTCTCCATCTGGAGAAGATTCAATAAATAAAGTAAAGTATTAAAGAAAAAAAAAAATATAACTTAACAAAAAATAGTTTAATTTCTGCCTAAATTTCTGGCTCCGGACCACTGTGCAGTGGACGAAATCGAAGCAATTCTGAGAGGCACTTTCAGTTTTATGGGATGCGTGCTCTGTAGGTTATTTGCTTACTGCATAAACTTAAACAATTTTAAAGGATTTGTCACCTATCGTATTTCTCTGTGATCCACTAACAACCAACATCACACCAACCGAACCCTTTGATAATATTCAAGATGCTTAAATAAAAACAATAGTCAATTTGTTAGTAGATTTATTTATTTATTGTCTTTGTATTCAGTTGTAGTATTTTTTATAAAGAAATTTCTGTTAGGATAAAATATAAAATAGTAATATATGCAGTTTGTTTTTATGTATGTATAACTTTGTATATTTGTTTAATTTGTTTTTATTCAACTAATGGTGTTGCATTATATGCAGTCAATGAATATACTTCAACGTAATACCTTTTCAAAAAGTATACATATGATTGTTTTTTTCAATAACACTGTTTTTAGAAGGGAATAAGACCGGAGTCGCTACAGGAAACGTCAACGAAAATTAACCGAGTCCTATTTATTAGCGGAACCGAAACCGAAACGGAACCCAATTATTTGTAAAGTAACGAAAATCAAAAGTTACTTATTTTTTTGTCATAGTGAAATCGAAATCACAAATCATTACTGAAATGCTCGTTTAGAAATGTACCAGAACCATATTCGGAACCGATATTGGTCTCGGTATCAATCCCTGGATATAAGACAGTAAGTATGATAAATGCACTGTCAACACAATGATTTTTACGAAATCAATTTCGATTTTACATGACATGCAGACATTTGTATTTAAAATTTTGAAAGTTAAACAAAGGTATTACATTTTACATAATGACTATTTTTTGTTATTTATGTCAGTTTATACCATATTCATACTGAACACATAAGTGAACATTAAAATCATATTTTTTACAATAAAAAAAAAAAAATAAAATAATAAGGTTAATTGAGAAATTGAGACAAATTTTATATAGAATATATTATGTTTCCATGTGTGCCTCGAGTTTGTCGAACCTGAAGTGGAAAACTCCCCATTGTATACAACCAATTATATTTAAACTTATTAACAATTTTTTAATTTCTTAGTACTTCTTTGCAACAATTTTGTAGCAATACTTTTTAAAATTGTGATGCTTCAATAATCGTTTGCTTATTTTGTCTCTCTATGTCTGTGTGGCAATTAAGAATGAAATTTAGTAGTTTGCCTTGTCTGGCCAATAAATGTTCAATTGTTACTTAAAGGACATATGTAAATGTGTAATTATTGAATCAATAATATTAAATTTAAAGGCATTCACATTAATTTCATGATTGACTTGCGACTGCAGAATACTTAGTATTGAAATATTAAATATGCATACATACTTTATAATGTACATTAGAGGCACATACATATTTATGTTCTCGTTATGATTTCTTCATATGTTATGTAAGTTTATGTGTTATTTAATAAACTTAAAAATATATTCCGTCAGCTTTAAACTTTCAACGGACTTTTGTTTATGTGCTGTGTATAAGTACTTTTGTAAGCATGTGTTAAAAATTGTCCATAAGCTGTGATTCCTGACTACACTGATTCCGCTTTTGACCAACATTTTTATAATGTAATTCAGATTTGTACACGTGTAATCTGCTGCTCGAATTTACCAATACACACGCGCAACGAACAGAGCGAAATTTGTTGCGGCTAGAACCACTGTTGACAGAATTTGGTCGTTAAAACAAGCCTGATTTTCAAAAATTAATTTAAATAAAGAAAATGTAGAAATAAAAAAAAAATTATAAAAATGGCTAAGCTTAAATGCACCCAAAAGACAAGAAACAAGTTTATGGTTTATGTAAGAGTATTCCGAAAACATATTAAGATAAGATTTTGATTTCGTTTAATCTAAATCAGATAACGTAACAAATATTTTTGCACAATATTTCGATTTTGATTTCGTAAATATAAAAAATGAAGATTAAACACAAAACAGTTAAAATAAGTGTGAAAACTTTTTTTCTGAGCCTCTTTTGCGTGCAAAATAGTAGTTGTAGAATGTTACTACTTATTTAGAATTTGTTAGCTGCCATTCAAACATTAACAGCTCCATTTCTTCTGCATTGAATAGATGGGTATTTAATTATTAAAACTTAAAATGTAAACAGACACCAAGAGATGCCAAGTAATTTTCTTCGAAGAGAACGGTCATACAAAAACTTAAATCGTTAGAAATTTAAGTGTGACCAGATTTCCCATATTTTTCTGGGCACAATGTATGGAGTATGGAGCAGCTGTGAACGGCTGTCAGCAGTATAATAGTAGTCGGTTTCAGGAATACCCCTAGAGTTTACGTTTGGAACAGCTGCCTGTCTCGGGTTGATTGGCTGTCTCTGTGATCAGCTGACTGCGTTCCGATAAACGTTCCCATCACTGATGTAAATGCATGTGAGTTGCATTTAAATTTGTGTTCACGTTGCTAACTGCGTGTGATCGTCAGGCAATTATGATTGGCACTTTTGTTAGTTATATTATATAATATTTAGATTCTTATATTCGGTAATTCCATCAAGTGGGTAAATTGCTGTTAGTAATTTACTAAACATATTAAAATTGTAGTTGGAGAATGTTGATTGGGTTAAAAATCAGTTAGCTGAATCACACTAAAATCTGTCTTTTTTTAGAAGCAATTATGTATGTAGGTATAGATACCCCTTTCCGTAGTGTAATTTCGCTTTGCATTTAATCGAATACTTGGGAAATAATTGAGTCGATTTAAGGAATATTCGTCTACCACTTTCGTGCTGGTGGGGACAACTGCTTTTCACCCTGGTAGATGCCGCGGTGTGTTTCCACATAATCGCTTTGTGTATGGGACAGAATGCGTTGTTCAGAAGCCTGGCCTCGTACGACTTGTGGTGGCTGAATATTATATACAAAAAATATTGAATAATTTTAGATAGGTTTTATGATAGTAATGCTGGCTAATTTTACCTGACGCAAACGATGAGCTCTGGGTGTGCCTTCTGGCGAGGAGATCTCAATCTCGTCAGGGGCTGTCCAGTGCTCGGTAAATTCGCTGGCAGATCGAGCAAGCGATGGATGACTGATAGATCGATGGAAGGAGCGCCTATCTTCGTCGTCGTAGTACTGCATGCGGTAATACGAGCTGGCGTCGCTTACATTATCCAGATGATCTGGCTGTAGTCTCCCAAAGTCCACGGTCACCTCAGACATCGAACGGAAATCATTGTGATCCGTTTGGTATGAGGTGCGTGAGCTACGTCGTGATCGTTGGATGCTGAAAGGTCCAGACCCAGTCCCGTTACCAAGTCCTTCATGAAGCGGTATTGTTGAATCGTTGCGTATGGTGCGTACGCTGGATCCACCATCGCTGTCGTATTCGTAAAGCGTGGGCAAGGAGCTGCGTCTGGATCGAGTATCCCAAGGCTGCGGCATGGCTTTTTTGCCCCGTTTGGGTGCACGCATCTCTACGTCTGTATCGTCGTCAGTGGGTGGTGCAAGAATCCGTATAATTACATCCCAGGTCTGAGGCTCAAACATTCGCACGTAACGGGTGTCCTGACGGATGCGCTCGAAGTCCTCGCGAACCACCGCTTCGGTTAGCATTGTGCGCAGTGAAGACTGCGTAGTGATGATTTCCTTCCACTTGGCTCTATCGTCGTAGCTGATATTGTGAACAGAACTGGCGTCGTCAACTATATCGGACATCTCTGGCTCCTCCAGAATACGTATGAGCACATCCCAGTTGGGCACATCCTTGTCTTGCGGTGGAACCTCAATCGGCTTCATATTTCCTACCAGCTCTGGACTGGTCAACTTAAGCTTGTTATCGTGGATTTGCGATGGAGGTTCAGCTGGTGGTAAACTCAACTCCGAACGTTCCAGCATGGGTGTCAGTGTAAGGCCTGAGGCGCTCGAAATATCAGAGAAGTTCTCCCACTGCTGTTGCTCGCGTTCGCTCGGATACTTGCGCACCCTAACATCGAATTTAGGATCTACTACTTCCGGAGGAGGCGGTGGCAATGGCGCCTTCGGTTTACTCTTGTATTCAGTGACAAGCCGTTTATGACTTTCAATATCTTCAATGGTCTTCTTCTCAGTAACTGTGCGCAAATATACATCGTCTACGGTGTGCGATGTCACTGGAAGCTGCTTACTCAGAGCGATCGGTACCGCTGGCTCAAACTCGTCATCGTAGTAGTGCATGCTGTCTACGGCACCACTTGTATCATGGATATGGCTGTCGGGAGCCTCAGACGATAAGTCTGTAATTTCGCTAGGCGCCGGTCCGTCGGTATAGTCAGACCAGGTTTCCGGACGTCCGTCAACTACCTCATGGTGCGTGCGAGTGTACACGGAGAACTTGGGTTCGGCTACGAGCGGAGCGAGCGGCTGTGTATGTAGAGCGTGTGGCGCCGGATGTAACTCTGGTACGTATGTAAATTGTGACTGCATTGTCTCTACTTTGGGCGGCAATGAATCAATACTCATTATACTCTCTCGATCCTCATACGCCTCCAAAATTATCGATAAATTGTTTCGATCGGGACGTACAGTGCTTACGCTTTCCGTGTCGGAAGCGACCGGCGATGGAATTGCCAACGGTGACTTTTTCACACGCACCTGAACATCAAATTTGGGCGAGTTAGTCATTACCTCCTGTATTGGTGAGTTATGTCGCATAACGGTAGTCATAACCGAGTTGGTTGCCGGTATTTCCTGTGTCGGGGTATAGTGGTCACTGTAAATGCTTGAAGTCTCTTGAATGAAGGCACGATTTTCAAAGCTACCCGCTGAACTGAATGGCAATGATCGAGTGTCAATCTCTTCAATCTCCGAATGTGATTCACTGGGATAATCTGATGGTATCAGTGCTCCTTCGCTACCAGAAGAGCTGTACACGGCCTGGAGTGCAGCATGGGCACGGGGTATTTTTACACCCTCAAATGCACTGATGTTGCCAACGCTGCTGCCACTCAATTTGGTAATCTCTGAGCCGCTACCCATGCTCATGGGTAGGCGACGGACCACCGGAATGGGCCGGCTACGTAGACAGTAGTAGGAGACTGCCAGACCCAACAGAAGTAGGGTTAAGAACATGATAGCACAGATGATCATTAGTATCTGTATACTCTTTAGTGGTGGCTGGAGTACAGCACTCGTAGCAATAGGATTCAATCTGCAAAAATACAAATATTCTAAATAATAAGAAGCAAAGCAGGAGTCAGTCTCCCACAACATACATAGGCGCTGGCAGTGCGGGTGGCAGTGAAGGCACAGGCGGCGGATACCGGCAGACTATCGTGATGATCTCATCGCCATCCATCTCCAAATTGGCATGGAAGCGCACAATAATGTTGTTGGTAAACACACGCGTGGGATTCTATTAAGATACAAATTATATTTAAGCATGAATCATTTGCATCAACCAACAGAATGATCTGCATTGAGGACTTACTTGTATAGTACCACATCCCTTAAGGGGCAACTCCAGGCGATAGCTAAATGCACCCTTGCCACTGACGCGACAGGCACTGCTGCGATCATAGTCGGCTTGGATGATGCCATGGAACGGATCATTGAATTTCAGATCAACCTGTAGTAGACAAACGCTTAGCTTTAGTCCGCCTTTGAATTGGTGTCACCCATCATCATTAACTAACCTGCATTGAACCGGCTGCACAGTTAAGAGCAGCCTTTGTGCGATTCAGAAAGATCAAGGGGCTAATGTCATCAAGCTTGGTGACCTGCAAAAGCGTTTAAAAAAATTCTGATTATTGGGTCACTTTATTTAGAATCATCTTAACCCGATTTTTTTATCTAAATACATTTCAATCCGACCGGTTCCGTCAAATGTACTGACTGCATCAAAATGACGGACCTGTACCAAGTTTAACAAACTTTGCACAAGCTTTATATACGAGCGACCAGGATATAAAAAGTGTATTAAGTATTACAGGTAGATACGCCGTAATGTGCATTTCCAAAATCGGTTAAAAACACATACATATTCTGTGAGTCAGATGTTTTTACACCGATCTTAACGGTCGAAAGCGTTTCCAACAGAAACAAATTAGTACATAATAAGGGGCTCAGCCCACTGCTGGCCTTGCTTGCCTAACCCCGGGCTTGCTTCGCTCGCGGTGAGGTGCGGCTACCGTCGACTGTTCTTGACTGTAGGATACCCTGAGCCCAAGTACATAGAAGCTGTTCGGTTACTGATTTTTGCTGCATAATATCGTGAACCAATTTAAATAAAATTTGGTCAGGATGTGAAAGGACAACTTAAATGCAAATTCTGGTAAATTAATAGAGGCAAACAAAAAAGTTTTTCATTACAATACTTGGTTTTTGACCGATCTTTCCTAAGGCAGCTATATGATATAGTAGTCTGATCCAGAAATAAAAACAAACTTAATCTGCGGACGGTATCCAGGAACCCACATACATGCCAAGTATGAAGTTTCTAGCTCATATAGTCTCTGAGATCGACGCATTCAAACAGACGGACAGACAGACGGAAATAGCTAAATCGACTCGGATGTTGATACTGATATATACTTTATGGGACTCGACTCCTTCTGTCTGTTACATGCATTCTAACGAAGCCATTATACACTTTTTGCCCATTTTTAATGGGCACAGGGTATAAAAATGACACATCTGCCATTTGCAGTGCCAAGTAAATACCCTAAATAATGTCAACATTTTTTTTTTGAGAATTCGGGAACGATTTAAGAAACTTTATTATCGATGCGCCACCCCAGGATGAGTTCAAAAAAAATTTATTTTTTGCACAATTAATGCCCTCATATAGAATCATTTATCCATTTATAATATAGGAATTCAGAGAAATAACATTTTTTGTTTTTCGCTCCACCCTAGTGTATATACATATGTACATACATATTTGTACATAAGAATGGTGTGAGAAACATATATAGCCATGTCACTCTGTCCGTCTGTCCGCCCGTCTGTCCGTCCGTGTGATCGCCTAAATCTCAGAGACTATAAGAAATAGAGCCACCAAATTTGGTACACAATCGATCGGACCACTATATCATATAGCTGTCATAGAAACGATTTGTCGAAAATTAAGTTTTAGTACGAAAAACTTTAAAATTCGCAAAATACTTTATAAATATTAAAACAAGTAACGGGTATCCTACGGCGAGTGAGCACGACTGTAGCCGCACCTTACCGCGAACGAAACGAGCAGGGGGCGGCCCCCTTGTTTTTTTTTTCGAATTCCTATGACATTAATGTATCACTGCGGGCGGCAGTCCGCGCTAGTGTCGAAAGCAGCACGAAGTGTGCAAAAGGCGACTAGCAATATATACACAAAGAATGGAAAATTTCTACGATTGTCCGATCAGGTCGAGATATATACCGATCGAAAGGTATGACGTTAACTAACAAAAGCGCATACTAAGACTTTTTTGAGGGGCGAAATTTTAAGGATTGCAGCTAGTGGGGCCGTTGGAGCCTTTTGGTTAAATTTTATAATTTTTTGATTTTAAATTCGTATCAAAAATACGCGTCGATTGGTACCTCGATCATTCCAATACGACATTTGGTTCTAAAGATATATTAATTTGAAATTATTAATGGCCTTCTCAAAATTAGATGAAAAGTTTGTTTGTCTGTCTGTTAAAAAGCTAAAAAAGCTTAGATTTGTTGATGAGGAAATGTTTTTTATCAGAAATCTAGAAATGTTTGTTCTACAACTTTAGCGGGAAATAGCTAGCTAAAACCCATAGTTTCCAATCCGAAGAAGCTACAGATGCGTTCAATATGTCGTTAGAAAGGTATCTTTAAGGGCTTTTTAGTTTGGCATTCGGCACTGCGCATTAAAATTATTTTTAGGTATACAGAATCGAGATCTCTTTGCGCAACGTGCCGAATGCCAAACTTTTTTTTTATAATAATTTATATATTTAATTTAATATCGTACGTCACAAAATGGGATATCAGAAATTTTGGGTCAGGGAAACCCTTTCGTCACTAGACTTTTACTTTTTAAAGAAGTTTTTTTTGGAATAATAAATACGATATGAAAGCAAAGTCTGTGCTAAACATCAACATTTTTTGAAGTCATCCTGCGGTGGCGCATCGACGATCTAGTTTGAAAAATCAGTGGAAAAAATCAAAAATTCAGACATGATTGTTATTTAACCCCAAAAGATAGTATTTTAAAAAATAATTGTTATTTTTTCTCTGTTTGCCCTAACTGTTTGCTTTTTTAAATTCATCCGACTAAAAATAAAGGAGTTACCTTGGAATCATATTGATCAGTAAAAATGTGCAGCATGAAAACCATAGATAATCTATGATTCTAAGAAAATTCCATTAACAATACAGGAGTTTCGAAAGAAAAAAATGTTTTTCACCCCACCTAATTTACATACATGTGTACTGTAAAAGTGTACCGCTCACCTTTCCATCCAGTGTCGCCTCCTCTGGCAGTCCGTTTGTGGAGTAGTTGCCGCTATCGCCATGTTGCACGTAATTCGATTGAGCTGCTGCTTGACCACCACATATTAACAACAGGAGAGCAGTGAAATAAATGCAGCGCAAACCGCTGGCCACTATTGACCATGGGTTCGACTTCATCTTATTTCAAATATTTGTATGGAGAAAAAAACTGCAACGAAAAATATTTTTAGTATAAGGTGGTTTATATATGTATGATGGTTTATTAATGTTTATTAACACTTTTTTTATTAGTTTTCATTAACATTCAAAATCCAATATTTTTTTGAGATTAAATATTTTATGTTAATAGAAATCTGACAGTTGGCAGATCAAGAAATGTTCAGAAATATTGCATTTAAAGTACATAGCTGCAAAGCACATGGGTGGGGTCTCTCGATTTTAATTGTAGCCAGGCTTAAAGTTTCGGTTGTTTAATTTATGCACTGAGCACAAAAAAATTAAAATCGTATTTTGTACAGACAAGTAAATCGTCGTAATTTATTACCCAGTGTGCAAATTTATTTTATATTGTACGTATATTATTCTTAAAGTAAAAAAGAGGAAAAAAACAAACACCTTTAAAAATGGCCAGAATTCCAGCTGCCCGCTGTTTTAAATTTTCCCTGTAAATTAACTTTGAAAAAAGCCAGATTTGACGGAAAGAGAGCTGTTTTTCCAAAACTGCTGATTTGTTGTCTTTTGTTACTGATCGAAGCTGTAGCTGCAGTAGCTTAATGGGCACCAATTGCAAACTGCAAGCTATACCTTCCATGCTTCCACATACCTTCTGACAGTTCTGTTGCAAGTTAGAATCGCAGCCGCTGGCTAATGAATGGATCACTTGCCCCTCAGCAACTATCTAAGAGGGCCATGAAACCGTTAGTTCACACCTGGCATCTGCCCTCTGTCAACGATCTGTGGCTCAAATCAAGAAACAACATACAAAAAAAAAAAAACAAAAAGATCGAAAAGCCGAAATATTAGTATGTGGTTTCTCTCTATTCAAAACTCGTTGTTAAATCTACAACAATGAAACCATGTCATATGTACATATGTATATCATCGGTTTCATTCTTTGCCAGCTGTAGCATCTTGATGTCAGCTACATACATATGTATGTATTTATGTACATCGATTTTTGTCACAAAAAATGGTAACCCATATTTATAATCTACGGTCAATTCTTAGATGTTTTTACCAAGAAATCATAGTTTTAAAACAGCGGCGCGCACGTTCATCGAATCGTTATCGATTGCTGACACAGACACCAGCCGACGAATGCCGAATGCGAGGCTGGCAGCTGCAGCGAACGTTCGATTTAACTGAGTGCACAACTTGCCTTCAACGAGAGTCGATGCATTGTGACTAAATTGCTGACTAAAATTGCGTAATGACATGCAAAATGGTTTGAATTTGCAATGAATTTTTAAATAATTGTTCTCCAAATAGAGCTCAGCTGTCTCGCAGCGCATATTTTATTCATTTTGAGGCAAGCGCACGCATAACTTCCTCGTTCGACGTTCTGGTTGATACTGTTTTTGCGCTGCTCATTGCGATCGGTCTTGCGTATGTATTGGTAAATCGAACAGCTGTCTGCACGCGAGCGAGGCTGTGCCCACCGCTTCACAATGGTCTCAAATTCTATTTCTTTGGCATTCGAAAAATTGTCCAATTTTGGTGTAGTTGATTGTTATAACAAATATAATAACTGATATTAGCTTTAAGCTGATTACTATTACTATGATTACTATGATGATTATTATACAAAAAAAATTAAATAAAAATAAATCAATCGCTCTCATCTTCACTATCAGGTCGCTGTGAATATTTGAGTCGTCGAAAGTGTTCGGGTCTTCTAGGCTTAATGCCTCTATGGGTAGGATCTTCACTTTATTAGACCGCATTCTATCAGTAACGCTTAAAAACGAACAAAACAGACTTATTAAAAATGAATCTATATACATTTATAAAGAACTTGACCTTTTAAGCTGCATGCGCTGCACTATGGGGCGTTTGAGAAGTTTTTGTGGCATTAATTAATATCTCGGAAACTACGCAAGATATTTAGATGCGGTTTTTTTCTCTATTATTATACATACATAATCTTAGAAGTATTTTGGAAAAGTGGGCATGTCACCAAGCCCGCCCATTTTTTTTATTATTTAATTTTTTCGGGTGCAATTCAGTTGAAATAATAAACAATTACTATTTAAATAACATTTTCTAACATTATATATTATTAGCATTAAAATAAATCGTAATTTTTTGATAGAGAAATATGTAAACCCTCTTAGAAGAGTGGGAACATAGATAACAAAAAAAATTAAAGTTGGAGGTGGAGGGGGTGACACGTCCACTTTCTAAAATACTTCTAAGGGTATGTACATATAATACTAGAAAACCGCATCTAAATATCTTGCGTAGTTTCTGCGATATTAATTAATTTCAAAAAAATTGTTAAATTCTCCATAGAGCACGGCGAACAAATAGTCATTGAAAATTGTGAGGTTACGTACTAAAAATTAAATTTTGCAAAAAGTTCAAAAATAGTGCACATTGAGACAAACTGTTCTGAATTCCGAATTAATCACTCTACAACATGAATATAGACATTAACTTGACAAGTGCTGACAAATTTATGTAACTCTATGCAAATTTGAACTTTCCTTTCGAAAATTATTTATTGACACCACTTGCTAAATGTACAAATTATTAATAAGACACGCACAAAAACAACAAAATATCAGTTGCAACATTTAGTACAAACCCGAATTGTTAAGATCCAATACAAATTTAATATTTTTTATGCAATTTTCATTAATAATTTCATTAATTTTACAATTTTACTGCACTCCACAAAACACAACTACTTTTGTTACACATTTCTGCTAAATAGACACAAACAAAATATTTTTGAAAACACAAATACACAATAACATCACGAAATAGTTTTTTAATTGATCCTACATACCTTGATTTATATTTTCCATACTCTTACTTTTATTTTTACACGAATGGAACAATTTATATCTTTACTAGGGGGCTCCGCCCCCTGCTCGCTTGGCTCGCCCTGACCAAATTTATTCAGAATGTAAGAGACAGTCTCAAACATCTAATCTGTAAGTTTGGTTAAGATATCTTAAGAAACAAAAAAGTTTTCCATACTAAAGGTTAATTTCATCCGATTATTGCTATGGCAGCTATATGATATAGAAATCCGACTTTGACCAAATTTAGTCAGAATGTAAGAGACAGTCCCAAACATCTAATCTGTAAGTTTGGTTAAGATATCTTAACAAACAAAAAAGTTTTTCATACAAAGCAATTCCATGACCTTTTGACCTCGGGTAAACACACTTCCAGGTGGAATTTTACAAAACGCCGTCTTATTGCACGATGAAATTGTCTCAGCTATGTTGGGTGAAAATTTCAGCTCTTTACCTTTAGCCGTTTGGCCTACACGTTGATGTGTCAGTCAGTGAGGACAAAGAGTTTTATATATATAGATGAAAAGTTGCCAAAAAGTTTCCGCCATATGCACGTGCCAGGGCTGGTATCGATCAATTGATTAGCTGAGCGTGCTAAATTAACAGGGTTGCAATAAAGCTCAAAAAAAAAAGAAAATTATTCTAATTTGAGTGTCTGTTTATCAAAATTTCGTTTATATGTCAAATATATCAACATCAATTGTGCGCTGTTCTAAAATCAATTCCTTGTGCGCGCTGAGAATCATAAAAAGGTGAGATTTTCGACCGATCGTTCCTATGAGAGCCGTATGATATATTCAGTTACGCTTTCAAATCGACATGGATACAAAAGACACGAGATCGTTCAAGAAATGACAATTATGGCCGATTAGAATTGATTTAAGTGGATAACATATTCAATTCAACTTTTGGATTTTTCTGCTGAGCGAAAATTATGTATAATTATGCCAAAATGTTGCGATTGTGACAGATGAAATTCCATCACC
This sequence comes from Drosophila kuntzei, assembly GCA_035042165.1. Lineage (NCBI taxonomy): Eukaryota > Metazoa > Arthropoda > Insecta > Diptera > Drosophilidae > Drosophila > Drosophila kuntzei. Next base: position 97,142 of record JAWNLU010001789.1, read on the forward strand.
AAAATACATGGTTAGCTCAAATTGTTTAAAATAACCTGACATATGTAATGCTAATGATCATGACTTATAAAAAAAAAAAAAAAAAAAAAATATTTTTTAGTACATAAACACACACCAACTATTGTATTATCGTGCCTCAAAAATCTAAACTTAAGCACTGTACATTGATCCATCAACATCACTCTCCTGTATATAAGCACATATTGATATAAGTGAACAAATGTAAATAACTACTAGATATATTAATCCAAATTTAAAACATTCTAATATATTGTTACAAATGTACAAAAAACCTAGCTGAAGGCCACTGTAGCCATTGCTAGTAATATTACACTTATTTTATGGTTTTCAACCATTTTCTATGTTATTAAAATAAAAGAAAACTCTGATGATCATACAATAGGAGTGTTCGTGTACCTCAGTGTACTTATTATATTTCTTTAAAATTTCATCAAACCGTTACCCTGAAAATTATCAAGCATTTTTTGATAGGTAATTGATGATTGATGTGTTTTGGTAAGCGTGTCTATTTTTATATACTACTTATGAATTTTCGAAGTCAGTGTCAAACTAATGTGTATACTATATACAATGACATAATAGAACTTAAAAGTTCATATGTGCATATTGCTCATTTTCTCCAACTAGGTTTTGGGTTAATGATTCAGAAATATTCGCTATATTGATATCTTGTTTACTTTTCATTTGAGAGTCTTCTTCTTTTACTGCAAGATGAAATGCAAACTTTTATCGTGCTTTCCTAAACAAATTTTTGGTAATGACACTCTTGAATGAATGAGAGATTTACACTGAAAAAAGGCCAACTTCTAAAATACAGAACATTCATCTTAAATACATTGTTCTTAAAATAAGACCAATTTTTAATACTAAGAATATTCATTTAAAAATTCGCAGTTCTTAATATAAGAATAAAAAACTTAAATTGTTAGGAAAATATTAATATGTCATATTTTATTGCAATCAAATGGTGGCACTCTGGTTCGCCGCTTCAGTTTGATAACAAGCGGGGGTTCGAATCCCCCACGTTTTCCAAGGAAAAAAACATATTAGCGGAATATTTATAAAAAAAAACTAAACTAGAACAAAAAGTATTTGTATAAGAAAACATAATAATTTTAAAGTTTAAAACACCTGCCTTTTTTTTGGCTCGAGATTTTAAAACTGTTTGGTTTATAAATAAAACTTATTGTTGTTGGACATTTTCTTAAAATCAAGATGTGTTTTCTAACTTTAAGAATTTTATGTACTCGACGCATTTTTTGACCAACATTTTTGGATCTGAGACTAAAATCTTGTTTTTAAAACATTTTTTTATCAGTGTAAATACTTATAAAACCTTTATATTGAAAAGCATATACAATGTAGAAAGCTGCACAACAGCAAGCGATATTTGATACTTATGTATCAAAAATACATACGCAAATATACATGTATTCATGATCATATAATTATATATGCATAAACATATAACTAATAACACAACTCCTACGACAATTTTGCCATATTTGTCAGAAAGTCGCCTTGGACAGTCAGCAGACAGCTGCAATGCGAGAAAACAAAGCCGAAAGCTCAAACTAAGACGTTGGCTGTTAACTTGGCTTGCTTTGCGGCTCGAATTCTACATGATTAGAGCAATTTTTTCCAAACAAGTTTTAGCCAACAAGCATTCAATACAAGCACACAGATATGTCTGGACATGCTCTCAGAAGATCGACTTGATTATAAGGATATGACTGAAAGTTAAACCTCTGAGACTGACTTAAGCTCCGTGAAGTTTGAACGAAATTCGTGTACATTTGCATATCTATATATATAAAATTCTTTGTCCTGACTCACTGACACATCAACGTGTAGGCCAAACGGCTAAAAGTAAAAAGCTGAAATTCGCACACAACATAGCTGAGACAATTTCATCGAGCAATTAGACGACGTTTTGCAAAATTTTACCAGCAACTGTCTTAATATGAGGTCAGAGGTCATTGAATTGCTTTGTATGAAAAACTTTTTTGTATCTTAAGATATCCAAACCAAACTCACAGATTGTACATTTGCGATTGTCTCTTACATCCTGACCAAATTTGGTCGAAATCGGTCAACTATATCATATAGCTGTCATATGAAAGATTGGTCGAAAATCAGGTTTAAGTATGAAAAACTGTTTTGTTTTTCATAGATTGTACATTTGCGAGTGTCTCTTACATCCTGACCAAATTTGGTCGAAATCGGTCAACTATATCATATAGCTGTCATATGAAAGATCGGTCGAAAATCAGGTTTAAGTATGAAAAACTGTTTTGTTTCTTAAGATATCTTAACCAATCTTACATGTTTGGGACTGTCTCTTATATTCTGACGATTAAAGTTTTATGCAATAGTTAAAGTTTTAAAGTTAAAAAAAAAACACCTGCGTGTTTAAAGTTTTATGCAATAGTTAAAGTTTTAAAGTTAAAAAAAAACCCCCCTTTTTTTTTTTTTTAATTTTGGCTTGAGAATTTAAGAATCTAAAAATATGAACTTATTCTTATTTAAAATGTTCTTAAAATCCAGATGTTTTTTCTAACTTTAAGAATTTTATGTTCTCGACTCATTTTAGTTCTGAAACCAAAATCTTGATTTTAGAACATTTTTTTTATCAGTGTACAAAGATTCGCAAGGCTATTCACACAATAATCAAGTTGAATTTGCTTAAGTCACTTTGTGCAGATTTTGATTAGTCAGGGCTTTTTTTTCAACATTTTGAAGGTTATTGGAACACGTTTAACAGGTTTAAAATAAATACAAGAAAAAAATGATTATTTTGACGCGAGATGCAGAATTACATTTATTAATTTAATTTATTTTTTAACAGATTACTACTGACACCTTTATTATATAATAGTCCTGTTTTAGCTAAGATTCTTCAGGATATATTAGACATAATCTGTGAGAATGGTTGAGACGAATTTTTGACCGCCAGATTTGATACACTGAAAGGCAGACGAAATTCGAGTATTGTAACTTTATTTTTTAGGGGCTGTTCACAGTATCTAGGTTTTTTACAATATCAAACAAACCCAATTTTAATTATATAAAACAAGCATATAACAAAAAAAACTTGTTTTTGGTACTTATTTAAAAAAAAATATATTAATTTGGATTTTTTTTACCTTTCAGAAGGCTTGCATTTCTCAATATTTGTTAAGAATACCACGAGCGATTTTAAAAAGTCTAACATTTTCTGAAAGCGAATTAATATATATAAAATTGATTCAGATACAGTTTCAAATTTCAGCCAGTAGTTTTAGAGCAATCAAATTTTAAATTAAGAAAATTATCCCCGACTCGCTTCGCTCGCGGTGAGGTGCAGCTACACTCAAGTGTACTCGACAGTATGATACCCATTGCCCAGGCACTTGGATGCCCTTCCGCACGCCGAAGATTTGATGACCGTATATATTAAATTTTCCACTGATTGTTCCAATGACTGTTATATGATATATTGAACTGATTAAATGCAAACTCGACCCGGACATATAAAACAAAAGAGTATGCAATATCAGTGAACTTGACTGAGATATCTCCAGAAACAACATTAATTGTTACCCTAATCCTTTATTACCGACCAATCCTTCCTAAGTCCAGCTAAATGATATAGTGGACCGATGTGAATCATATTTTTTCGGGATGTATAGAATCAACCCAGATCCATAATCTGTCAGATTGGCTGATATATCTTAAGACAGAAGATCCAAAAATAAAAACATTGATCTGCTTACAGTACAACCTACATCCCAAGTTTGAATTCTCTAGATCGACGAGTTCCAAAAGACGGACGGACGGACAGACAGACGGACATGGCTAAATCGACTCGGTTTTTGATACTGATCAAGAATATATATACTTTATGGGGTCTGCCACTCCTCCTTCTGCCTGTTACATACATTCCAACGAAATTATTATATAATTTTTAATGGGCACAGGGTATAAATATTGTTATGCGTTTCTCCATCGATTTAAATAAATTATACATTAAACGACGACCAATGGATGAAGCTGTATTAATACAGGTGTCAAAATTTTTTTTCGAATTTTCCTTGAATTTTAAAGTAAAAAAATCGTAAAATAATAACCTCAAACAATAAACAATTTTTTTAATTCAAACATTGATTGCTCTACAACCACTGGTTGAAATACTTTCAGAAAATGAAGTTTTTTAAATTCGGTTGTAGCATTCTCGTGTAATATCTAAAAGCAGCTAAAAACATAAAAACTGAACTTCAAAAAGAAAAAAAAATTTTTTTATTTAAAAAAAGAGTGCCCAGCGTTTTTGACCCATACACTTAGGTATTAAAAATTTTTAGTGAATTTATAAGAAGAAACATATTTTAGTTTTATTTCTTATATGTATTATTTCTGAATTATGCAATAAAAGTAAAACATTGTTAAAAATGTAGTGGGTCAAACAAACTGTGAGCCACTGAACTGAGCTTCGTCTGTTGCTTATATACACAATAGTAAAGAGTCTCTCACAGTCAAGTTTCATCGACTGTAGTCTTTCCTACTAGTATTATACACATGAGAACAACAAGACTTGGTACACTTCAATCCTAAATTGGACTTTTTTTTTTTTTTAAATGCGACTCCAAATATTTTTTTCAAGTTGGCAACCGTTCATGTATGTATCTAGAGTCACAAGCAACCCATGCATACAATTGTTTCTCTGGCTGAAAGACTCGGCCCAGATGAAGGCAATTTGCGAGCAAACTGGTTTTTTTTATTTATCGCTAGCTTCGGCTCTCTCGCTCTCTGTTCCTCAAATCAACTGAGTTAATAATTACGTGACGCGGACTCTACATTGGCTGCTTTAAGTTGTCGAAATGCTAGTATAAGTACGAGTATGGTAACGCCGAGTATTACACACTATGTATATACATATATACACATGTACATATGAACATAAATAACAGTTTGATACCGTCAATTATTACATATTCAGTGGTGCCACAGACATCGAAACCAACTGAAAATCTCCCAAATATGGACGGAGTTTTAGGAGATCTGCGGTCGGTTTCGATATACGTATTTGTTGTTTAATTTGTTTCATCTAAACCCTTGATTAAACAAGTAAAGCATAGTGAGCTTTGTTATTTTGTTCTCCCATCACAATTTCTTAATACCCTGACGCACCAATGGAATTCATCAAATTGATATAAATTGAGAGATCAATGGAGTACCGCTCGTATTGAACAATATTCAAGCGTAAGCCAACAGAAAACTTTGAGACAGGAAAAAAGTGATTCCAAAAATTAAAGGCAAAGTAAGGTTTTAACAGCAGATTCGGCGGCAAAGTATTCAAATACATTTTATTTCAAGAGAACAGGTATTTCGCACTATGCGAGTATATTAATATCACAACAGCACCAGCAGTATAGTTAGTTACATCAAAAATATCATACATCAGACTGACACAAACATTGATATACATGAATTGTCCATACAAATGTATATAAATTGAAAAGATGAAATATTTTAGCATATACATATAGTACATATATTATTTTCTATAGTTCACAGCATGTTTGACTCACAACATTTTTAGGTATGTTTTATTTCTTTTACTTAATTCAGATATAATGTGTATAAAAAATAAAATGAAAATATATTCCTTAAGTTTAAACATTAATTAACACATCTGCGTTTAAATTAAATTTATATATCTTTCTCATTAAAAGACAAATTCATTTAAAATTTGTAATATGTAAAAATGGGTTAAATAAGTTGTAAGTCACAATGTATGTATATACGTATGTTTTTCTTTAAGTTAGAATAAAATGATTATACCCATTAAATGGTTTTAATTATGTATGCACACCTTGTAGACACAACAAAAAAAAAAGACAAAGAAAAATAATTGTAAACCAATTGTGGTATTAAATAATACTAAAATGATAATATAATATATATACGTTATATATATATATAAATATATATAGTTTATAAGTTTAGTTATTGATATGTCAATAACTAACTTGCGAACGCCACTTCAAACATAAAGTTAAATTTATTATTTTTTTATTTGATTTACATAAATACATATGTGTGTATGTACTTTAAGCAATAAACAACAGAATCTCGCAGCGGCGTTAGGAGATTTTTCTTTTTTACGACTAAACATAAACTTTTGATACTTGAAATTTTTTTCTAGACTTCATTGCATTTCATGCTTACCGCGCTAGATCTTTTATTGAGTATTTTTATTTAAAATCAATTCTTTATTTTTTTCAATCACCTAAACTTTGTCCGTGCCCGAACGCACTTTCGTAGATTAACAACTAGCGACTGTTGAGCCCGATTGCCATTTGTCACCACTTGCCAAGCGTTTGCTTTTGGAGCTGTTCCACAACGTCAGCTACTTCCGCTCTCCCTTCGGTTATGGCTCTGACTCTGGCTCCCGCTCCTACTTTCAGCTTACCAACAGTCAAACTTAGCCAGTATTTCTGTGTCTGTGTGCAAATTGTGCTAGTGTCTGTGTGCATTCATCATTCCGTGAGCTCTCCGGCGCTCTTTTGCTTACTGACGCGATTTAAGTCTCGCTCACAATTGCAGTTCTCATTTCCATTCCTCTCGATCAGCGATGCGCAATGAAATAACTTAGCCAGTAACACAGTCAGAGAACGCCTTCCACCTCCCATCCCCACCGCACTTGACCATGATCAAGTAACCGAGACTCAACTGTGAGCGGAGAGCTATCTCGACTTCGACATCGGATTTGGTACCTCGACGTGTATCTCTCGGCATGTTGCCAAACCAGTTGCATTGGCTTAAAAATACACTGGAGCTGGTTTTGACGTCTGTTAATACTTAGACAACAAGCTGAAAGTGAGCGAGCAAAAGACTTTCAGAGATGAAGAGAGAAACTAAACGGCTGAGAGCCCTATACTGTAGCCTAACGCTGCGATAGATTTTGTTTCACATATAATGGAAACAATGCGGCAAAAACAATTTCATGTTGACGGACATTTCTGAAAAGATTTTCCTGCTCACAGCGATGACTAAAATATGATTTCAATGACGAGATTACACTTAGAATCCCCATTTCATCTTTAAGCTATTCTTTCTCTTAAGTAAAACTGATTAATGTTACTAATTACTGATAAATATGTTAATGAAGTTATAAATATTGTATTAAACAAAATTATTAATATAAATCATTTCCACACCACCACAAAGTTAAAGAACGCATAGGGACTATGTGCATTCTTTTTATTACCTGGTATCCCGAATAGATACATATGTTTTGATCCACGAACGAGGCCATACTATAGGTGTTCCGCTTTAGTTTAATCTTAATCTGAAATGATTGGTTGAAAGACATTAGAGGCATTCTTGGTATAAATACGAGACTTAACCGGTTTTTATACCATTGCCCTGATTGTTCCTTGATATAGTAGTCTGATTAAAATCTGATCACTAATTGGTCGTTGAGAAACCTCTAAAAAAAATATGTTCCAATAACAGTTATATTATACATATGTAATACGTATATAAATACAAAGGCTGTAGAGCACCAACGTTTTATTAAAGGTTGGGTTCGTTGATTTGAACCATAGAGCAATACTTAGGTTTGGTTCGCGACCTGGTTTATATACCCCCTAAACCAAATTTGGTGAGTTCAATTAAATACAAAAAAATATTTTAAGTGTCTTAATTTTTTCTTGATTTTTTCGTCCAATTTAATTTTTTTTTTTTTAATTCCAGCTTTGTAAATAATCTAAATTTATATTAAGATTTAAATATGATACATTTTTTATTAGAAGTCTCAAATAGAAAAACATAAAAATTATGTTATTAATTTTTTTTTTAAAAAACCTAAATAATTTCATAGGATCGGTTCATGATCCGGTTCGGGTTGCGTTAAAACTCGGACTGAAACTGTTCTACGAGGTTCGGTTTCAAGCCGGTTTGCAGCCTTGCTAAACACACAATCTGACAGTTTGGTTGAGATCAATGAGTTACGAAAGCGGCACAGAGTGCGAAAGGCGACTAGCAACATAAACACGAAGAAAATTTACTACGATCAAGTTATATACCGATATACCGAAAGGTATACTCTGAAGTAACAAAATTTCATAATAAGACTTTTGAAAACTCACCTGATTCGTGAATTAAGGGGCGGATGCAGCGGATGGGCCCGTTGGAACCTTATGGTTAAGTTTTTTAAAAATTCGAAAATACGCATCGAATGATACCTCGATCATTCCAATCCGGCATTTGGTTCAAAAGATATATTAATTTGAAATTTTTAATGTCCTCAAAATGAGATGAAAAGTTGAAAAGTTTGTTTGTCTGTCTGTTTGCTTGTTTGAATCAAAGCGCTAAAAATGCTTAGACCTTATTTTGCGCAATTGTTTCTTTAATTAAATTAATTGTTTAAGTAAAAGGGTATATTATATTCGTGCAAATGTGCGTAACAGGCAGTAGGAGGCGTGGTAGACCTTATAATTTATTTACAGGGTGCGCCATCTTTTATGTCGGTATGTAAACATTGAATATCTTTGAAAATAAACAACCGATTTTCAAGTATGAGATATTTTTATTTAATTTGGTTCTGTACAATTTCTTCAGACTAATTTTGGAAAACAACATCAATCAAGTGGCCGCCTTTATTGGACACAGCAAAATGTGCCCTTTTTGAAGAAAAATGGCCCAATGATGGTTTTGGCGCAGACACCGGCCAAACAGTCACTTTCTGATCATGCAATGGTGTTTCATGAATCTCGTGTGGATTTTCCGTTCCCCGTTAACGCCGCCAAAAAGTGTGAAATGGGCCTCGTAAGTCATCAAAATTTGCTTAACACAACTGAACGACTATTTTTAATGTGAAGCGTCACTATTTCAGCGCGTTCTTTCGGAGTGAAGCGATTCATGATTAAAATTGTGCTGAACTGAGGTTTTCAACACTGGTCTACTCAAGTCAATTGGTTCACTAATGACAAAGTTATTCAATATTTACATACCGACATAAAAGATGGCGCACCCTGTATATTCTTAACTTCCAAAAAAAACTTCTTAACGAAGTAAAAGTCACTGCGCATAAAAGTTATTTTTAGATATAAATAATTGTTACCTTATTGCGCATTGTGCCGAATGCCAAACTTTTTTTTTTATTAATTTATATATTAAATTAAATATTGTTCGTCACAAAATTGTATATCAGAAATTTTGTGGCATGAAGAGGGTTTCGTCACTAGACTTTTACTTCGTTAAGAAGTTTTTTTGGAAGATATCAGAAGTTTTTGAGATTTCATTTGCTTTCGACATTGTTACTTTCTTTTAAAATTATTAATAAATTAAAATCAGCTGCAGGATGATCCAAACAGTTTAATTCAATTAAACAAATTAAAGCACTCATTGTTGGAATACGGTCTGGCAGCACTGGTTTTATCTGCATTGAAATCATAACTGTCTGGCAACACTGGACCTGCAACGCAAGACCTATCAGCTAAAGCTGCCTGCTACAATACTTTAGTGCTGCTGCCACCTTTCAACTCTAAGTAAAATGTATATATTGAGTAAATAGGTAATAACTTCCAAACCACACGGTAAAAAGACATGAATCTTACATCAGAGACGCGAAATTTTACGTATTACAACATATTGAAATTTAATAAAAATCGTTGGCGCCGTTTTCGAATAAATCGCCAAAGGGTTTACACTTTTTTGTAACCTTTTTTTACCTGTAGCATTTTACCTGAGCACTTTGCTTGAAAATATTCAAGGCACGTCTAAAAGCTCCCAAAAATACCTTTCCATCGATATATAGAACATATCTGTAGCTTCTGTGGTTTATGTGGTTCTATGAGGCTCACCGGTTTTTCCGTTTTCCCGCTAACCTAGCGTGTTTTTCATAAAGTCGTAGAACAAACATTTTTAGTTTTCCGATAAGGAATATTTCCTCATCAAAAGATTTAAGCTATTTCAACGCTTTGATGCAAACAAACCAATGGACATTGTTGACTTTTTTTTTTCATTTTGGAAAGTTCACTGAAAAGTTTTTAAATTGATTATCTTTTGAACCAGTTGTCGGATTTTGACGATTAAGGTATCATTCGAAGCGTATTTTTGATCAGAATAATAAAAATCAAACTAATTTTACTGAAAAGCTCCACATCCGCTGCAATCATTTAAAATCTTGCACCACCCACTTACACCCCCCTATCTCATGAACCATTTGAGATATCAAAGTCTTAATAGGCATTTTTCTAAGTTAATACTATACCTTTCGATCGGTATATAACTCGATCTGCTCGGACATTCGTAGCAAATCTTCCATTCTTCCTGTATAATATTGTTAGTCACTTTTGCACACTACGTGGTGCTTTCGTCACTAACGCGGACTGCCGTCCGCAGTGATCAGCATCAACAGCCGAGTCGATAAAGCCATGTCCGTCCGTCCATCCGCCTAGATCTCAGACACTATAAGAAATAGAGCAACCAAATTTGGCACACCCAGTTCTATAAAACTCATGCAGATCAAGTTTGTTTTAATTTTTCGATCGGACCACTATATCATATAGCTGCCATATTAAAGATCGGTCGATAATTAAGTTTTAGTATGAAACACTTTTTTGTTTTCCGAGATATCTCAACCAATCTGACAGAATATGCATTCAAGTTGGTTTTATACATTCTGACCGAAATTCGCTCAAATTAGACCACTATCACTGCGGACGGCAGTCCGCGCTAGTGACGAAAGCAGCACGAAGTGTGCAAAAGGCGACTAGCAATATATACACGCAGAATGGAAAATTTGTTATGACTGTACGATCGGATTGAATTATATACCGATCGAAAGGTATGAGTTTACCTAACAAAAGTGCATACTAAGACTTTTGGTAACTCACCTTGTTCGTAAGATATGGGGGTGTAAGTGGGAGGGGACAAATTTTAATGATTGCAGCTAGTGGGGCCGTTGGAGCCTTTTGGTAAAATTTTATAATTTTTAAAATTCTTATTAAAAATACGCGTCGAATGATACCTCGATCATTTCAATCCGACAGTTGATTCAAAAGATATATTAATTTGAAATTTTTAAGGGTCTTCTCAAAATGAGATGAAAAGTTTGTTTGTCTGTTTGTTTGGATCAAAGCGCTGAAAAAGCTTAAATTTTTTGATGAGGAATTGTTTCTTGTCAAAAATCTATAAATGTTTGTTTACGACTTTAGCGGGAAATAGCTTAAACGTGATAAATTAAATTTTCTAGACGTGCCTTGAATACTTTTTTGCAAAGTGCTGAGGTAAAATACTACAGGAGAAAAAAGGATTTTTAGCTTAAACTTTGGCGATTTATTAGAAAACTGCTCCGATGATTTTTATTATGTTGTAACACGTAAAATTTCGCGTCTTTTGATATATGACACATATCTTAAAACGAAAAGGTTTGGATGATATTACCTATTAACTGAATATATACATTTAACTATGTACCATATCTACCATACTACTTAAAAAATCAAGCTTGCATACGAAAAACTTTTTTGTTTCTCAAGATATCTCAACCAATTTGACAGAATATTCCTTTAAGTTGGTCTTATACATCCTTACCAAATTTGGCTAAAATCGGTCCTCTATATCATATAGCTGCCATAGAACCGATTTGTCGAATAAAAATTTTTAGTATGAGAAACTTTTTTTTTCCGAGATATCTCAACCAAACTGACAGAATATGCATTATAGTTCGTTTAATACATCCTGACCAAATTTGGTTCAAATCGGTCTATTATAACATATAGCTGCTGTTTATAAATAAACATATGTTTTTTAGAGTGCGAGTCTTAGAAATGTGTGAGCAGCCCTCGCTAGAAACAAGATACGAAATACTCGGCTTGTGGTCCAACCTGAACTAAAAATAGAAAGGTCGGCCGCGAGTTAGGGTTGAAGGAGATAAGCGAGTCCTTACACATGTGATTGGTGGCGATGCAATTGTAGCATTTCTAATCTTACAAATACTCAAAACTATGTTAAGAAACTCAAATAATGTCACTCAAACTGAAAATAATATTTATCTAGAATAAGAAACATTGTATTGTAACTCAAAGTCGGCAAGGGGTCGATCCTCTGCCGGCTATATAAACCGATATACGAGAATAAAGAAATTAGTCTTGAACGGAACCCGACCCACGGTAATTCTGTTCATTGCTCGCCAGAGCTAGCGCTTGAGCCCGACCCACGGTAACTCGTGCCTAGCTCTTAGGGAAATAGATGCAGCCATGACCGAGTTTTCTCAAATCTTGGTTTATCGAGCGATTGGCATACGAGATACACGTATCCACGCTCAGATAATTTGCTTGAAGTTGGTTTCACGCCTTCCTAGGATTATCAGGAAATCTAGCTTGAGAACATCATCTCTCAAAAAATCCGAATAGAGAGAAGTAAAAAAAAAAAGATTGAAGAACTGAATAACCGTGTGTTGTTAGCAGCGGCATAAGAAGAGACCGACTAGCTAGCAGCAACGGCGAAGTTAGAAGAAGCCCGGTTAACTGATAGTGCCGGCAAAATTTGAAGAGAACAACCGTGTGTTGTTAGCAGCGGCATAAAAAGAGACCGGCTAGCTAGCAGCAACGGAAAAGTTAGAAGAAGTCCGGTTAACTTATAGTGCCGGCAAAATTTTAAGAGAACAACCGTGCGTTGTGGCAGCGGCATACTTTAGAATCCGACAATCAGCATCAACGGCAATGTTCCAAAAAGAGGAATAACCTATTGTTGTGGCAGCGGCTAAGTATAGAAACCGACAATCAGCAGCAACGGCAATGTTCATACCATAGAACAGCGCAGCAACCAGATCCTTACAACATCTGGTTGCCACAGAAGAGAAATAAGAGACGAAAAAATCCGGAGAGCTAGTAGGTGACGACAAACAGCAAGCAGCAACGGTAATACAACATCAGCATCGCAGAAGGAAGAAGGTGTTCAACCCAGTTAATCGACAACATCTGGGCAACGTAGAAGGAAGAAGAAAAAGTCTCGGTGACATCAACAGCTGGGTATACAGATCATCCACAACAGGCGATCTGGCAACAAACAGCTGAACAACAACAAACGGTCTGGCAACCTTGAAGGAGGGATGACTCACTTCTAATCAGCAGCTCAAACAACGTTTGGGCATTTTATTCCCCCGGCAAATCCTCACTTTGGAGGAAAACTGGAGGGGGGAAAATCGGTAAACACAAAATAGAGCAATAATTTTGCAGCTCCTAATATCCCTAATATATAAATTTAAAAATACAGTCCATTACAATATCAGAAGGAATTCAAGAAATATTCCCCGCCGCAAAATGTTTATAAATAAACATATGTTTTTTAGAGTGCGAGTCTTAGAAATGTGTAAGCAGCCCTCGCTAGAAACAAGATACGAAATACTCGGCTTGTGGTCCAACCTGAACTAAAAATAGAAAGGTCGGCCGCGAGTTAGGGTTGAAGGAGATAAGCGAGTCCTTACACATGTGATTGGTGGCGATGCAATTGTAGCATTTCTAATCTTACAAATACTCAAAACTATGTTAAGAAAATCAAATAATGTCACTCAAACTGAAAATAATATTTATCTAGAATAAGAAACATTGTATTGTAACTCAAAGTCGGCAAGGGGTCGATCCTCTGCCGGCTATATAAACCGATATACGAGAATAAAGAAATTAGTCTTGAATGGAACCCGACCCACGGTAACTCTTTTCATTACTCACTACAGCTAGCGCTTGAACCCGACCCACGGTAATTCTGGCCTAGCTCTTAGGGACTTAGGAGCGGAGAACGTTCAAGTATTTGTCAATACTTGTCCAGCTGCCAAGGAACGATCGGGAAAAAATTTAAGTTTTAGTATAAAAAACTTTGTTGTTTTTTAAGATATATTGATCAATCTGACAACGTACGCATCTAAATATAAAATTTACTATGTCAGTTTTTATTTAATGTTAGCATTTCGATCATTTTATATCAAACTTATTATGTCAGAAGCATATGAAATTCCAAAAATTTCTGATATCTTCCAAAAAACTTCTACAAAGTAAAAGTCTAGTGACGAAAGGGTTTTCCCTGCTCCAAAATTTCTGATATCCCATTTTGTGACGAACGATATTAAATTTAATACTTAAATTATTAAAAAAAAAAAGATTGGCATTCGGCACTGCGCATTAAAATTATTTTTAGGTATACAGAATCGAGATCCCTTTGCGCAAGGTGCCGAATGTCAAACTTTTTTTCTTTTTAAATAATTTATGTATTAAATTTAATATCGTTCGTCACAAAATGGGATATCAGAAATTTTGGGGCAGGAAAACCCTTTCGTCACTAGACTTTTACTTTGTAAAGAAGTTTTTTTTTGGAAGATATCATATATCTACCATAGAATCGATCGGTCGAAAATCCAGTTTTAGTACGAAAAACTATTTTGTTCATTAAGGTATCTCAACCACTTTTACAGAATATGCATTCAAGTTGGTTTTATACATCGAGACCAAAACTGGTTCAAATCGAACCACCATATCATATAACAGTCATGGCACAGTGGTCCAGAATCCAAAAATGTTGGCAGAAATTAGATTAATGTAGTTACAGACCTGAAACTTAGTACACTCTATGGTCATACCATATGTAAAGTCTGAGAAAAATTTGGGCCGATCGAGCCACGCCATCTTTACCGCCCAATATGAGAAAAATTGTAAAATATTTATAAAATATAAAAATATAGCTAGAGACTTAATATTTGAATTTTAGTTAGGCTTAAGTAAAATGTATATTATTTTTTGCTTTTTAATTGGACCTTGTCTTAACCCACCTCCCTCTCCGACTCTGTGAAATTGGATAAATTGGATAATTTTCTATCAAAGTAACAATGTCAAAATCATACAAAGAATCATAAATTCAACATTTTCAATGGGTACTTAGGCCCGTTTTCTCACGTTGCCTACAACATTACAATCTAGTTAAACTAGCTGATAAGAGCAATTTGACTTTCTTGTCAAAAATTTAGTTGAAGGCAGGTTATAAATTAAAGGGCGGTTCATTCACCCTTTAAAGGGTAAACACTCGCCTACTCAGATGATTTCAGTGTTGCTAATGGCAACGCGGAACTGAATTGAAATTACTTAAAAAACTTAAACTGCATTAATTACCGTTTTATGTACTTGGTAATGATGATATTAAGAACAATAATAGATAATAAAAAAGCAAAACGTTATTTACCAAGAAGAGAGTTGTACCTTCAAAAACGTGAGTTTGATGGATAACTTTTGTGATTTGCGGTGGCGGAAGGTGCCGTGGCAAAAATTTGAAACGCTCTTGATCTGCTACACACTCTTCAAAGTCTGTGTGCCAAATTTGGTTGCTCTAGCTCTTACAGTCTCTAAGAACTAGACACAATTCGCATTAAAATTCATAGATTTCAAATTTGGCGAAATATTTTTTGATAAGTCTTGCCCATTTTAAATTAGTGTGACAGATTTTGGGTCACAGGGATGCCACATTGTCAGATATTCCAATTGTCATCTTAAAACCAAGATGAGAAAAACGCAAAAAGAAAAAGCCTGCTTTTAGGGTAAAGTGCCCTGTTAGTACAGTAGGCTTTGAAAGTAAGATGAGAAAACGGCCCTTAACGGGTTAAGGTAAGCTTTGTATCATTCAACCGGAATTTGAATGACCTTTCCATTGATGCCAAAATGTAAACAAAGTAAGTTCAAATTACGAGTTCATTTTCTTCATAGTTTTGTCTAAATCAGGGGTGCACAGAGCCTATGCACACGACGCACATTTGTTTTTGTATTGCTCATAGCATATGGAAGTGTGTGAGCTTATACACTGGTAAGGTTCTGATACACATTGCAAATTACACTAAACAATTTTTGACTTTTCGCTTTGCGTCGAATTTCGTTGCTGGCAAAACAAAAACAATTTTACACTTTTCGCTTTCCGTCAACATTCGTTGCTGGCAAAACAAAAACAATTTACTGCTTCGTTTTGCTGTCGTTAATCCGAATGTATTTTGTTGTTGTCTTTTCGTTTTCTGTACACTGGAAAACGAAAACGTTAACGTGTGTACTGTTGCCACTAAATAAAATAAAAATGCGATTATAGAAATAGAATTAAATTATAAATTAAAAGGCATTGATTTTTGGAAAACGGAAAAAGCAAGAAAATACCCTTTCCTTAGAAATAATATTTTAAAAATGTACGCAATGTTTGGAAGCACATACATTTGTGAAAACGCCTTTTCAAAATTAAAATTGATAAAAAATTGTCACAGAAGTCGGTTGACAAATAATAACCTGGAGGCGCTACTAAAATTAGCAATAACGAAAATAAAAATAGATATTGATGAGATTTTGAATAAATATAAAAAAAAACATTTTTCATTCTTTTTTTTTAAAAACATGTTATAATTTTTTTCCGTGTAAAAATTTAATTAAAAAAAATTTTCGTTTCATGTGTGCGTGCGCTTTTCTTTATTTGTATTGGTGCGTACACATCCATAAGACAGCTTTGTGCACCCCTGGTCTAAATATTTAAGACCACTAGTGTATTTGCAGACAGATACATGCATACATATACAAACACAACAATACCCGTTACAATGCAGCCGTTCAAAGATTGGATATCGATAGAAAATGTCCCAACTATGTTTATTCATTTCGCTATGTAGGGCAGCGGTGGGCACGTTTATTGAATCGTTATCGATTGCTGACACAGACACGAGCAGTGTTGCCAACTCTTCTGGTCATAAAAAAGCTAAATTAGCCTTTGAAAAAAGCCGGAAATAGCCAGAAAATTTTTTCAGGAGCTTAAAAAAACGCTAGCGTAGTGAAACAATATTTTTTTTTTTGATTTAATCAAGTATTTTTGAGAACTTATCAAGTTGGGCTGACGGATGAATGTGTGGCAATACATAAGCACTATGCCGCATCTTTCCACAGAGACAGATGCAACAAACGATATTTTGTTCGTCTGTGCAAAAACAGATGACGAAGATTTATGTTTGGCGGTCTTGGCGTGCGTGCAAATCGCTAAGTTGTGCATTAATGCTAGATTCACAATATATGTAAAAGCATTTTTCATCATCGGGTGCATCTTAAGTCAGCCAATCTTTGAATGCGGGGTCTTGCATACAGACATGAGGCATGCAGGTTTTGGTTAAATTATATTTTTGGCATTTTAACCTTACACTCGTTATCGATTCATAAATTGTGAAATACCTCGTTAGTGATAGTGTGAAACTCGATTCAAGTGACCAAAGTTGACTCAAATCGGCCAACTATATCATATAGCAGTCATAGGAAAGATCGGTCGAAAATCAAGTTTTTGTACGACCTTTTTGTGTTCTGAGATATTTCATCATCTATATATATAAAATTCTTTGTCCTGACTGACTGACACATCAACGTGTAGGCCAAACGGCTAACGGTAAAAAGCTAAAATTTTCACACAACATAGCTGAGATAATTTCATCGTGCAATAAGACGGCGTTTTGTAAAATTCCACCTGTAAGTGTGTTTACCTGAGGTCAAAGGTCATGGAATTGCTTTGTATGAAAAACTTTTTTGTTTCTTAAGATATCTTAACTAAACTTACAGATTATAAGTTTGGGACTGTCTCTTACGTTCTGCCTAAATTTGACCAAAGTTCGATTACTATATCATATCGCTGCCATAGGAATAATAGGATGAAATTAACCTTTTGTAAGAAAAACTTTTTGTTTTCCGAGATATCTCAACTAATCTTACAAAATAAGTATATGAATTAGTCCCTTGTATACTGACCAAATTTGGTTCAAATCGGCCAACTATATCATATAGCTGTCATAGGAAAGATCGATCGAAAATCAAGTTTTAGTAAGAAACACTTTTTGTTTCTTAAGATATTCAAACCAAACCCACAGATTGTGTATTTGGGACTGTCTCTAATATCCTGACCAAATTTGGTTAAATTTGGATTACTGTATCATATAGCTTCCATAGGAACAATCTAATGCAAATTATCGTTTAGTATGAAAATAGTTTTCTCAACCAAACTCAAACTAAAGTTTACTTTAACTAAACTTTATTAGCATTATTAACTAAATTTAATTTCCGCGAGCGAAGCGAGCGGGGGTTGGTGAGCAAAGCGAGCAGGGCGAAGCCCCCTAGTCTATATATATAAAACTCTTTGTTGTGACTGACTGACTGACTCACTGACACATCAACATGTAGGCCAAACGGCTAAAAGTAAAAAGCTGAAATTCGCACACAACATAGCTGAGACAATTTATTCGAGCAATAAGACGGCGTTTTGTAAAATTCTACCTGCAACTGTCTTAATATGAGGTCAGAGGTCATGGAATTGCTTTGTATGAAAAACTTTTTTGTTTCTTAAGATATCTTTTTTTTTTTTTTTTTTTTAACTACTTTGCTTTATTTATTGAATCTTCTCCGGGTGGAGACTTACAATAAGTTAATCAAATCTTATAATTATAACTTATTTACAGTCAAGTCGACTGATTAAGGTCTAGGGGCCCCGATATATTACTGCTGGGCTGGGAGGTCGTTGCGTTGGAGGCGGGTTTGATTGCAAACCCGAGTTAAGCGCCTTGCTAGGAGATTCGGATGCAGTGATAGCTTGATGATGTAGTTCGCCTTTTGTTGTGCTATTTCATCTTTTGCGGATAGAATGTTAAGATCTCTACGGATGTTTTCATTCCGAACATACCATGGTGCCCCAGTGATAGTTCTCAAAATCTTGGATTGTGCTCGCTCAACGATATCAATGCTGCTGTTGCTCGCATTTCCCCATAGCTGCGAACCGTAGGTCCAGATTGGTTTTATTGTGGAGCTGTATAATAGTACCTTGTATTCCAGGCAAAGGGGAGATCGAGCATTTAAAAGCCAATGAAGGTTAGTGGCTTTCAGAGTTATCTGCGTTTTCTTAGCTTTAATATGATAATTCCAAGTGAGCCGTCTGTCAAGGTGAACGCCAAGGTACGTTACTACATCAGCTTGGAGGAGTTGAGTGTTATACAAAGTTAGCGGAGGGCAGGTTTGCCTGTTGAGAGTAAACGTTACGTGTTTACACTTTTGTTCGTTTATTTTAATCGCCAGTCTGATACCATTTCCCTACCACCAGGTGATCAGCTAGTTTTGATGTTGCTTGGATAGGGCATCTGGAGCGACTTAAAATAGCTGTATCGTCGGCAAACGTAGATGTTGTTAACCGCTCGTTTGTAGGGATGTCCGCTGTGTAAATGACATATAAGGTTGGTCCCAGTACGCTGCCTTGAGGAACTCCAGCTTCAATTAAGTGTCGGCTGACGTAGTAACGTTGCTTCTCACTGAGAAGACTCTATTGTAGAGTTACGACTCTAGTAGCTTGTGGGTGTATGTAGGGAGTGTCGTTTTAATTTTGTACATGAGGCCATCAAGCCACACTCTATCGAAGGCCTGAGAGACGTCAAGAAATATCGCACTGCAGTATTCCCGATGCTCGAATGCAGTACGTACTTCTGATGTTATCCGGTTGACTTGCTCGATAGTTCCATGCTTTTCTCGGAAGCCAAATTGATGTGCTGGGATTACATTGTGTGCTCTCAGGTAGGGAATTAGGTGCAACAGGAGACATTTTTCAAAGAGCTATTAGATCACAGCAGGGTAGTAGACTTCATTGGTCTGTACGATGCTGGCATCCTTGATGACTTTTGAATTTCACTTGTCAGTACAAACTAATGATCGATTGTTGCCGGATTTGGGAATATCCACAGTCTTGTGATCGCGTTGAAGCAGCTTAAAGTGTAGGCAAATAGCACAGTCCTACGGGCAGTTCAATGATCAGTTTTTAGAGTTATTATGTTCACAGATTGGCGCATTTGTTGGTTTGATCTGTCACATTGATGCTTTGAAATTTCACTTGGACGATAACTTCAGTATGGCACGGCGGTCGGCTGCGTTTGCAGCTGGAGAAGGTGGTTGTACAAATGAGTTAGTGTGCCGGATCTTGGTGAATCCATGTTCGTTAGATGAGCGAGCGATGTGTCGGCCTACGGCGCAGTACCTGCGAGTTTCTTAAGCGATTACTGTTTCGATTGGCGCATTTAGATTGGTGAGCTTTCACAATTGGTGCTTTGTATGGTTGGCGATATTTCCGTATGTCACCGGCGTTGGGCATACGCTTCTTCGCTTTAGAGGTTTGCTAGCCTGCGTGAAGCATCTTTAGTCGTAGTTGTAGATGGCGAGCGATGTGACTGCGAGTGGTTCAGTCTTCGCTGTGACCTGCAAAGTTGTTCAATTTCAGCATTGGTTTTGTGTGGATGCGTTAAGCATCTTTCAGTCTGTGTTGTCGAGCATTTGCTGCAGACGAGTACCTTTGCACAGTAATCAGCGAGCTGTCGATGTAAGCTTCGAACAGTTGAACTGCGGCGGTTAGGTCAAGGTGATAACTCACATAGTTTCGGCTTGACAGCTTAAGCCAGTTGGATGTCTGTGTGTCACAGCGAAGTCTATTAAATCTGGTTTCTTTTTAGGGTCCGAAGGCCAGTATGTAGGACTACCCGGGGAAGCATAGCTAAGTTTGTTGCTGGGTTTTATGATTGCGTTGTATAGCTGCTTTCCCTTGGGGGTCACCAGGCGAGAGCCCCAATACGTGTGCTTCGCATTGTAGTCTCCAGCCGCTATAAAACGATTCCCCAGTGTAGTGTAGAATTGCATGAATTGAGTTTCAGAGATTTTGAAACGAGGAGGACAATATACTGAGGCGATTGTAAGATTGCTGTTCCCCGATTGTACGTTTATAGATGTAGATTGCAGATAGTCTGTTGCATACCTCTTATGAAAATGATGTTTGATTCGGTTTCTGATTAAGATACCCGTTCCACCGTGTGCTTTTCCATCCGGATGATCTGTGCCGTAGAATGAGTAACCACGTATTTGAAAGTTGTATCTGTTAGTGAGATGTGTCTCTGAGAGCAGCATTACGTCGATGTGTTTGTCGTATAGGAATTGAGTTAGCTCAAGTTTATGCCGTGAAACACCGTTAGCGTTCCAAAGAGTTATTCGTAGGGGCGCCATTGGTTATTTTGATTGTTGTGATGCAAGCATCTGTATCAATGTGTTTTGATTTTGCATAAGGTTTTGCATAGTTGTTCTCATAAAGGACATGAACTCCATCATACTTTGTTGAAGAGTGAAAATCATCGCTTCAATTGAGTTTTGAGGCTGCTGCTGAACATTTGGCAAGCTCGGCTCTGCTTGCATGAAATTTGGAAGCGCTGTTGAGGGGGTCGGCTTTTGTAGGCCTGATTTTAACGCACTGGCAAAGGATATGCCATTGATGGTGTTAGCAGGACCAAATGAAGACCTGGCTGCCTTGGCGAAGAAGACGTCGGGTGTAGTTTGAGATGCTATGACTGCGTTTGGCATGCGCTGGGAGCGCGTTGCTGGTACTCGCCGAATACGGTTTTTAAGTTCTTTGTACACAGGACAGCCTCTGTAGTTAGCTGTGTGATTTCCACCGCAGTTTCCACATTTTTTTGTGCTGGGATCTTCTTTATTGGCTTGGCAAAGATCAGAGCCATGGGAGTCTCCACATGCTACACATACTGACCGTAGTGTGCAGTAAGTCCTGGTATGCCCGTATTCCTGGCAGTTTGAGCATTGTACTGGACCGTTACGTTTGTGTGGTTCTTCTACAGTGATCCGACGATGCAACAGGAGCTGCAGTTTGTAGATGGGGTGCACTTCGTTTTTCTTTAATGCTCTACTATCTGGTTCCAGCTCGACTTTATAGAGTGGTTGTGGTTTTTTGTTTTTGTTTATAATATTTGATACTCTTATGGCATGGAAACCTTTTTCTTTAAGAGCACTTATGATCTCGTCAGGAGATACGTCCGGTTCTATGCCTTTGAGTACCACCTGCAGGCCCTTGCTGCTTTTCAATTGGTATGTGTAAAAGTTTTTCTGTGACTCAGTGAGATAATTGGTTGCCGTACGGTACTCTCTTTCGGTTTTTGTTTGCAGTTTTATCTCATGAATATTCCCCTTAGTAAGAGGAATGACATGAAAGTTGTTTTTACCAATAAGGTCAACAAATTTGTTTACTAGCGCGTTGGAAATTTTCTCCCGAATGTATATTGGTGGGGGCTTTGGGTTCCTTGGGCCCCCTTGTCCAGGTTCGGTAGGCTGGTCGTTGGCATTATCAGCCAGCAGCGCAAACATGTTATTGTTGTTTATTGGTTCCCCAGCTGTTTGGTTTGAGTTTCCGCAGTTAGTTTTAGTTTTCTTGCCTCGAATTTGTTGAGGGCTAAGTTTTCGCTTGATTTGAATGTAGCGATCCATTCCGGTCTGTCTAGCCGGACCCGCTGGCTTTGGCGCTGCTCTTGCAAGCGAAGCAGTATTTAAATGGGCTTGCGCTTGCTCAGCAGAAGAAGGTGGAACTACGGTTGACACCGTTACCGTTTTCGTAGCGTCAGCTGCAGCAGATTGTGAGGGCAACGTTGGAGGTGATGGGGCTGGACGCGGGGGTACGACCGGCATTGGGGAAGCGCACTCTTCGCTCCAGGTCTTTGGAGTTTGGCTTGACAGAGCCGGAGAGCAAGAACGAGCTCTCTCGTTATCTACGGGTAAGAGGGAACTTTGCGGGTTGGGTGGAGGTACCAGAGTACTTTTTTCGATTGCTTTCTGAGCTTCCGGAGAGACGAAACTGAAGTACGCGTTGTTGCGCTGCACAGAGAGTCGCCGTTCGTCTTGCTCGCGTTGACGTTGAAGACGGGTATCGTAGTGATTCATAGTGATTATCACTTGTCACTCTAATTGTTTTACTTTGTGATAGTTTTCGTTTTTTTTTTAATATGATAGTTCAGATTAATTATTTAAATGTCGATCGTGCGATGATGGCTGTATTGTATGGTTGTATTGTATTCGATATTAAGATATCTTAACCAAATTTACAGATTATATGCTTGGGACTGTCTCTTACATTCTGACCAAATTAAGTCAAAGTCGGATAACTGTATCATATAGCCGCCATAGGATTAATCGGATGCAAATTAACCCTTAGTATGAAAAACTTTTATGTTTCTTAAGATATCCAAAATCAAAATTACAGATTGTGTATTTGGGACTGTCTCTAACATCCTGATATATTTTGTTCTAAGTCGGATTTCTATAACAATATAGCTGCCATAGAAATAATCGGATGCAAAATAACCTTTAGTATGAAAAACAATTTTATTTCTGAAGATTTCCGAGCCGAATTTAGAGATTGTATGTTTGGGACTATTTGTTACATTTTGACCAAATTTGCTCCAAGTCGGATTACTATATCATATAACTGCCATAGAAACAATCTAATGCAAATTATCGTTTAGTATGAAAATTTTAGTTTCTTAAGAAATCTCAACCGAACTCATTCTAAAGGTTTGTTATGTTCACGTTTTTATCGTTTGTGCCAGCTCGATTTTAGTTGTTGTATGTATTTAAATTTAGCATATTCGATATATTTGTTATTTATTAAAATTAGGTAGGTATCGATAAGTATTGTCGAATCGTAAAATTCGGGACGTGTGGCGACCCAGTATTTTACATCAGTGAGAGAGGACGAATGGGGACACTGGCAGGAACGGTGCTTGGAATTTGAAGAAAGGAAGATTAAGAAAGAATTTTTCAAGACCACGTTGCTGCCAGAAAAGGGGTTCGACTTTGACAACGGTCAGGAGTAGTTGCTTTTGGCAAGCAAAGCTTTTTGAAAAGCTGCCTTGTGCCGCACCAGCTCGCGTGTGCCGCGATCCATATGGGTGTGCCGCTCCAGAACTGCCTCTGTTTGTGTCGATATTTATGAACACTTGAAAGGCATTGTACCGAAAATTATTTATATAGAAATAGAACGTTTTTTTTGCCACCGCCAACATTCGTGTTCAGCTACTGTGCGCTCCAAAACTGCCATATCGATAATCTCTGTGCCGATATTTATGAACATATGAATAGAACGCTTTCTTATTGTCACCGACAACATTCTGTGCCGCACCAGAAACCACTGGTCCTCGTCCGTGCCAAATCTTCAGTGCTGTATCCAAAGACGCCGGACACAGGTGTGTAGAGAAACGTCCAGAAGAGTTCAGCAGCCGCGGAATATCGTCTGGAGTCGTCCACTGGGAGAGACCAGCAGGGAGCTTCGCGCAATCAGATATTGAGTGAGTCCGTTCCAAAAGCCTCGATATTTGGGCTGCTTTCCAAATAGTTGCAGCTTGGAGAAGCAGTAGAGCAGACGTGATAATTTTGCACATCGCCAAATTAAAAAGATAGTTTTTTAATAGATATATGTAGGTATATCTAAAAACCTTTTATTGACATTATAAGCCGCTACAAAAATCACATAAGAACAATTATTATAAGAAGAATCTAACAGTTGAACTTAAAAATTAAGATAAAACAAAAAAAGTAAAATTAGAACTTATAAAATAATCATTTAAGAAACAATAAATTAAAATAACGAAGTGATTAAAAATTAAATAAAAGTAATAAAAAAAGGAAAGCTGAAAAATAAATAAAAACCTTAGTGAAATTGTAATAAAGAAAAGTAAAAATATTAAAGCAAAATAAAGTAAAATAATAAAAGTAAAATAAAATTATTAAAAGAAAACAAGCAACAAACAGAATAGGAACAAAATTATAATAGCTGTCGGCAAGATGGTCATCTCAGGCAGGGCGGGTACGCAAGGGTCCGGAACCGGGATCCTGTTTGGACGAGAGGTGGATAAGTGTTTGTTGTTATGGAGGTTTGTTCGTTTACTTACCGCTTCGTTGTCTCTTGCAGGTTTTGTTGTTTATGTTGATTTGTAGCGTTTTGAATTGTAGTACTGTAAAGTTCGGTATGTCGACAGCTGTGTGTGTATCGATGATGTTAACGATTATTTGGACTGCGGGCCAGGGATGGGACTCCGCCTGAGAACCGATGAGCCAGCCGGCGCGGCCCCACGAGAAAAAGCAGTTCATAACAGGTTTCTTTGACTAAACTTTATTAACTAAATTTCAGTTCCGCGAGCGAAGCGAGCCTGTTTTTTGAGAGAGAACCGAAGCGGTCACTTAAAGATCAGACAGTGGAGTTAAAGGATTGTTGGGATAGCCGACCACTCTTTAATGTTCTACTTCAATATTCTTTTTTATTGTAGTCTAACAGTAATATAGGTATTTAACAAAAAATTTCCAAGAATAAAAAATTTAAAATTGATTTTTTTTGCGAGCACTGAAAAGAGAATTTTCACAATCATTTAAAAATTGTAGTATTTTATTGCTGAATTGTACCACAGTTGAGTGGTGTCCGAGATATAGAATACTTTATAGAAAAAATTTTAGTGTCCAAATTATCGGGCTGTCCGAATTTAAAAGAGTCCGCATTTTCGAGATTGTACTGTAGTATTTTTTTGTGTTTGTTCAAGAAAAATATAAGGATTGCGTCCCTTTTTACACTACATTTCCGCGAGCGAAGCGAGCAGGTGCGGAGCCCCTAGTGTTATATAAATTAAGAAATCTTAAAAAATTTACAGATTATATGTTAGGGACTATCTGTATCATTCTGACTAAATTTGGTCAAAGTCGGATTACTATATCATATAACTGCCATAGAACCATATAATGCAAATTATTGATTAGTATGAAAATTGTTATTCTATCTTAAGAAATCTCAACCAAACTCATACTAAAGGTTACTTTGACTAAACTAAATTAACATTATTAACTACATTTCATTTCCGCGAGCGAAGCGAGCCGGTGGTTAACGAGCGAATCGATCAGGGGGCGGAGCCCCCTAGTTTATGCACATATTTAATCCATCCTTTTTTTAAACGTAACTCTTATTTATTGTCTTCAATGACGATTTTTTTTAGAAATATTCAAGAATGTTTTATATTTTATTATTAATTTTGAGCTTAACACTATGAAAAAATGTACACGCAAAAGTCTGCCTACAGTTAACTTCAACTGAAAAGTAGACCCCTTTTAATTACTAATGGGGCATCCTTTTCTCTGCAAAACCTCCGCAAGGCGTCTCGGCATGGAATCAACAAATTTTTTGTCTCCTCTGCAGTAATTTTTATTATTGTGTGTTTTCGGATTTATCTCTCAAGAAGATCCCACAAATGCTCAATAGGGTTGACATTATACAGCAGCCAAAGCTTTGTATTCTGTGCTGTGTGCTTTGCGTCGCTGTCCTGTTGGAACCAATATTCGTGTTCTAGCCCCAATTTTTCAGCACTTTGCATCAAATTGTTTTTTAAAATGTTTATATAGAGTCCTTGATTCCGAATATGCAGAATTTGCTTTCGTCGGAAAATATAACTTTATTCCAGAAGTCTGGGGACTTGGAAATGTACTCATTGACAAAAGTTAAACGCTTTTGCCTATTGACTTCTGAAATCAGAGGCGTACAGTATCATCGGAAACTGTTTTGCAAAAGCTATCCTCGATCTGAAGTTGTGCCTGATGAGCTGTCATCCTGGGATTAAGCCGAATAGACTGAATAACAGTCTTCTGCTCGCGGTTCGTTAGCATAGGCGGGCGGCCAGAACGAGCCTTTGATAGGATACTGACAGTCGAGTTGTATTTATTTATAACTTTTGGATGGACGAGTGGGCTGTACCAACTAGAGCACCAATGTCTCTATAAGATTTTCCATCAAGAAAAATTTTGCAATAATTTTTGCTCCTCAACAGAAATTTGTTTGCCTTTTTGTTCCATGTTGCGATTCTCCGGAATGTGATTAAAAATTTTAATTTTAACTGCGCAATACTTATGCTTAGACAATGTTAAGAAGGTCGACGTCAAAAAACCTAACGGTTTTTCACACAATCTTGCATTCCACGCAGCTTCAAACAGCTGTACGCAGACTTTTTCGTGTACATTTTTTCGGAGTGCTAAGTTTAAAATTAAATATAAAATATAAAGCATTATTGAAAATTCCAAAAAAAAAAAAAAAAAAAAAAAAATACTTCATTAGAGACAATAAATTAGAATTACGTTTAAAAAAAGAATGGGTTAAATATATGCATAAATGACCGAACAATTTGTTTTAAAATTTTTTGAGGTGTACTCAGAGATATGCGAGTGAGTGTATGTATGTACATATGCTCAAAACACAGAAATAATTATAATCTGAAAAATATGCATTTAGTTTATTTTGTTTTCTGAACGTTAAATCGCGCCAATTGTTTCTTTTTATTTATTTTATGGAATATGCTTATTGCTCACGAGGTTGTTCAATGTTAATTTTTGTGAACAATATGATTACAAAGTAAAAGTCTAGTGACGAAACCCTTTCCATGCCCCAAAATTTCTGATATTTAATTTTGTGACGAACAATATTAATCTATATATATAAAATTTTTTGTCCTCACTGACTGACTGACTGACACATCAACGTGTAGGCCAAGCGGCTAAAGGTAAAGAGCTAAAATTTTCACACAACATAGCTGAGACAATTTCATCGTGCAATAAGACGGCGTTTTGTAAAATTCCACCTGGAAGTGTGGAACTTTTTTGTTTCTTAAGATATCCAATCCAAACTTACAGATTAGATGTTTGGGACTGTCTCATACATTCTGACAAAATTTGGTAAAAGTCGGATTACTATATCATATAGCTGCCATAGGAATAATCGGATGAAATGAACCTTTAGTATGGAAAACTTTTTTGTTTCTTAAGATATTTTAACCAAACTTACAGATTAGATGTTTGGGACTGCCTTTTACATTCTGACCAAATTTGGTCAATGTCTTTTTACTATATCATATAGCTGCCATAGGAATAATCGTCTGAAATTAACCTTTAGTATGGAAAACTTTTTTGTTTCTTAAGATATCTTAACCAAACTTACAGATTAGATGTTTGGGACTGTCTCTCACATTCTGACGAAATTTGGTCAAAGTCGGATTACTATATCATATAGCTGCCATAGGAACAATATAATGCAAATTATCGATTAGTATGAAAATTGTTTTTCTTTCTTAAGAAATCTCAACCAAACTCATACTAAAGGTTACTTTGACTAAACTTAATTAACATTATTAACTAAAATTCATTTCCGCGAGCGAAGGAAGCAGGGGGCGGAGCCCCCTAGTTTTAATATATAAATTATTTGAAAAAAATGTTTGGAAATTTTACCGATAGTCTCCAACGGCTCCATCCGCTGCAATCATTTTAAATTATGCACCACCCACTTACACCCCCATATCTCATGAACCAGGTGAGATTCCAAAATTCGTAAGTTAAGACTATACCTTTCGATCGGTATACAACTCGATCTACTCGGCCAGTCGTAGCAAATTATCCATTCTTCCTGTATTATATTGTTAGTCACTTACACCACGTGCTGCTTTCGTCCCTAACGTGGACTGCTGTCCGCAGTGATGCTGTGGACGCTTTGTAAAACTGACAAGCAGTGCTCACATTGAAGACAGTTATTTTGGCTTGCCTTAGCGCAGTGGAGCCCAATCTGACAGAAACTGTCACAGAATATGATGCCGCATTGCGACCCAATGTAAACGAATGAATCATTGCTAATCTAGCGGTTTTGCTCATAAAGTAGTGGTCCGGTCCGACCTGTTCCCGCGTGCATGAATACAGCGCAAAAAGACAGACTCTATTAAGTTTTACAAAAATATCAAAAATGAGCGACTAGTTTGCATTGTATCAAAAACTTAAAATAAATTTGTATGCAAGAATCTACAAAACATCTCTAGCTTTTCTACTCTCAGAGATCGACATGTTAATATCAACGAAACCACACTACACAAAAAATTCAAAGCAATAAGAAAGTTAAAACGGGTTCACGACTGATCATACAGTTTATGTAAAGTAAATGTAATCATAAAAACACAAAAAATTAAATGAATGAAAAACATTGTAGATTCCTGCAATTCATGGCAAAATATCGATGCATTCAGTCAAAGATTTCCCGTTCTACCAATCATCTTCGACGTCATCTGAAATCTCTAAGCGAAAACTAGTTTTGAAATCCTGCAACTTGCGACGACAGTTCTTGCTTAATGGATTGTTGCGCAGATCAACCACAGCCAAGCAGTCACTGGTAATTGCATCTTCAGTATCAATCTCTGTAATTGACGGTCGAGGAAAGTGTTTAGAGAAATTGTCGATTGGACGTTCAATGGTACTTACCCAAAATGGCATTATGTTGAACATCCAAACTTGCAAGCTTTTGCAGCTTAAAGACAACGAGGTAGAACAATAAATGAATTGTGTGAAATGTTCAGAGTCGTTAACGCAGAAAGATTAGCAAGTTCATCTGGCAGCCTAGAAAGTTGATTATGTGAGAGATTTAAATCTGAAATATAATTCAAATATATTTAGTATCATATCGATTCCGATTTACGAGTGTAGACCGAAAAGTAGCCGGCCTAAAAACCAAAATTGGAATATTTTTTATTTCTTTAAATTGCTTTTTTTTTAAGTTCGATTCAATTTTTTGCAGCGAAAAAGGGTAAAATTCTGTTTTATACCGAACATCTCCAAATCGAATAAAAAAAAAACCTCACGTAGTGGCCGATTTATCATGAATTTAGAGCCAAAAATTAGTTGGGGGTCTCAACTAGTTTATTTTTAATTGAATTTTAAAGTTTCCATACAAAATCATACAAAATTGTGACAAGTTGCACAAAACAACAATAAAAAAGATGATTTTGTATGGAAACTTTAAAATTCAATTAAAAATAAACTAGTTGAACCCCCAACTAATTTTTGGCCCTAAATTCATGATAAATCGGCCACTACGTGAGGTTTTTTTTTCGATTTGGAGATGTTCGGTATAAAACAGAACTTACTCGAAAAAGTAGTCATTAACTTCGACTCCAACCGTTCATTGTTGCCAATTAATATATGAAGCTATTCTATCAAGTTTTGAAATAACAAGAGGGTTGCTGTGGAAGCTATTCAAGCTTTAGTTAATTGAAACTTTACAACTATTTTCAGTTAATATGCGATGTAAAGCACTTTTTGAAATGCCCAGTCATTCAGCTAGCCCACAAACTTTTAATCAACGATCATCCAATATAATTATTTGACGTATCTTCCCCAGTTCTGGAGTTGTCAATCGT
Organism: Drosophila kuntzei; assembly: GCA_035042165.1. Taxonomy (NCBI): domain Eukaryota; kingdom Metazoa; phylum Arthropoda; class Insecta; order Diptera; family Drosophilidae; genus Drosophila; species Drosophila kuntzei. The sequence goes on from JAWNLU010001789.1 coordinate 127,254, forward strand.
CCCCGTTAACTCGGCCACACAATAATGTACATATTCGATATCGATAACCAATTTTTTTCATGTTTGTAAATTCGTTGAGTGTTTATATGAATAGCTCACAAGAAAATATATACACAATGTAATGACACCAACTTTGAGCTTAAGTTCTTACAATACTCTGCGTCCCCAGTTTTAATGTTATTTTTTGTTTTTGCAAACATTTACCAACACTAGATAAGCTAATTTTGTGTCAGCTCTGTTATCAAGATTCTCACCTGTAATTGCGCTGAACTTCAACGCAAACTTTGGTGTAACTTTCTTCAACACATTTCCGCTTAAATTGCATGTCTGTAGATCCGTATTGCGCATTAGATGATAAACTGCATCTGGTATTTGCATCAGTTCACATTGTGATAGATCTGACAATAGAATTAGTTTTTATACCTTTAATAGCAATTGGACTGATAGATTATTATTATTATAATATGCTTTTAATTTTAAGATACATATGTCTGATTGCCTCTTATGCACCCTTTATATTTAAGCGAACGTGCGTTTACATAAATCAAAATATTTACATTGCTACATAAACTGTCTGGCAACACGAGAACAAAGTGCGAGTACTTAAAGCTTAGTGTCCACCAAATCTAGGGGGTAGAGAAATAAAAATGTCATATATTTCGTCGCCGACCATCGGAAATTAGTGTGAACAACGCAACACCAAAAAGTAACCAAATGTCGATTGGTCCCACTGGTGCGCCAGCTGTGCTTTGTTTACATTTTACAAAGCGCCAATCCTTGTGAATAATTGAAAGGCACAATATGGCAAGTTTTGTTGAAATAATGAGTAAATCAGATCCAGTGATCAATTTGGGATTGTTTGCCTATTGCACTATTGCACATGCCGTCTTCAAAATAATAGCATTGAAATGCTTTTTGTTGGTCAAATCGTAAAATATTGGATATTTCTCCACTTTCTAAATCATATTAATTCTGTCCTGCGTTGTGAACAGGTCCAGGCTCCCCTTTTTCACTTTTGTTCACTTTTCAACACGTTTTTTCTAATTTTCATGTTGTTGTTCTTCTGTTCTCTTCTCTTCTTCTTCTTTACGTTGTTGTCGACCCCTCGTCAAAAGAATGAACAAGGCATATATTTCTACACCGGGTACAGAAATACCAGCTGTTGTGTCAAAAGTGTTGAACAACGCCGTACCTTATCTGGCAACTCTGTTTGATGTCTTTCGTGGATTTCGCAGCAGCGGAATTTAGACGACGAAATTCAGCTGGCCCCCAGACAACGTTTTTTTTATATGGAGTTTACCCTGGGGTACAGGAATTTATCTCTAGTGGAAACTAAGCTTAAGCATTTAATATTTTATTTATTTATTTATTTATTTATTTATTTATTTATTTATTTATTTATTTATTTATTTATTTATTTATTTATTTATTTATTTATTTATTTATTTATTTATTTATTTATTTATTTATTTATTTATTTATTTATTTATTTATTTATTTATTTATTTATTTATTTATTTATTTATTTATTTATTTATTTATTTATTTATTTATTTATTTATTTATTTATTTATTTATTTATTTATTTATTTATTTATTTATTTATTTATTTAACGTCGACTAAAAGCAGTCGACAAAAGAAGTAATTAATTAAGTATTAAATTAAATTATAAAACTAAAAGGTAGAATTAAAATTAAATAATATAATAAATTTTAATTTTTAACTGAAAAGAAAAAAGAAAATATAAATTTAAGTTTAAGTTTAAGCTGGGGAAATTCAAAAATGTTGATCCAACATTTGTTGCAAGAGATTGGGGAAAACCCAGAAAAACCCAATCAGATCAATAAGAATTAGTATTTTTATTAGTATTGGTATAAGTATTAGAGTTAGTTATAATGCGGGTGTATATTAGTTTAAACCACGTAAGGCAAAAAGCAGAAATTGCTTTTGAACTGATTCAATTCTAACCTGATTTATATGATACTGTGGGCACCAAATGCATGAACAGTATTCCAGGATAGGACGAACTAATGAGACATAAAGGAGTTTAGTAACGAAAGGATCATTAAATTCTTTTGACCAACGTTTAATGAATCCAAGTACACCCTTGGCTTCGTTAACAATGGTGGAGATGTGCAAATTGAAGTTCAATTTGCCATCAAATAAAAGTGCAAGGTCCTTGACAGAGGAAATATGTTGCAACGGGATGTTGTCAATCGCATATACAACAGAAAAGGGCCTAAAGCGACTAAATGTCATATACATACACTTCGAGCAATTGAGATGCAACTGATTGGCCGAACACCATAGTTGCATAGCGCTCAAATCGTCTTGCAGACGATTATAAAGTAGGGGATCTGTGTATGAAAAGATAAGCTTAACATCATCTGCATACATTAGAATATAAGAGTGGGACAGAACTGTAGGTAGGTCATTGATAAAAAGAGTAAAAATAAAGGTCCCAAGTGACTTCCCTGAGGTACACCAGAAGTAACGTGAATCGAACTCGAAGTGGTTGACCTAAGAAGCACTCTCTGGGACCTACCCTTTAAGTAGGTCGAAATCCAACTTAAAAGGCGGGGGGAATACCTATACAATCAAGTTTGTATAGTAAGAGGTCGTGGTTCACAGAGTCAAAGGCTTTACTGAAATCGGTGTATATGACATCAGTTTGCTTTTTCTCTAGAAATGCGTCATTTACTAAAGTGGTAAATTCAAGTAAGTTGGTCGTAGTGGACCGACCCTTAACAAAGCCATGCTGTGCAGGGAAATGATTGATTTACAGAAATGTTGCAAAGAAGAAACAAGGATTTTTTCAAAGAGTTTAGGGATGGCTGATAACTTTGCAATGCCTCTGTAATTCGAAATATCAGACTTACCACCTTTTTTGTGGAGAGGAATGATATAAGATTCTTTCCAAGCATTAGGAAAGATTGAAGATTCGAGGGATAGATTAAAAAGCTTTAGCAACGGTGCAGCTAAAGAAGAACAGCACTCCCTTAGGACACAACTTGGAATGTTGTCAGGTCCAGGAGAGAAAGAAGATTTTAAAGAACTAATAGAAGAGACTACGGTATTATATGAAATATATGGAGCAAACGTAGAGTTAGAAGAAAATAAAGTATAAGGATAATGTGAGTTAACATGAGAGGTAGGAGAGTAGGTTGATTGGAAAAAGTTAGCAAAAAGTTCAGCGGCTGCAGAATCGTTGTTGGCTTTATCCAACCCAAGAATAAAAGAGGAAGGTAAATTGGGTGATTTACGCTTCAAGTTAACAAATTTATAAAATTGTTTAGGGTCACGGGTAAACTGTCTTTTGCATCGAGCTAGATAATTCTCATAGCAAAGCGAGTTTAATAGGGCAAAGTTTGACTTGGCTATCGTGCTGATTTGAAGGAACAAGGTAGTTTGTGCTACTGAAAAATGACCACGAAATGTTAGGTAAGTTAAAGTCACCTAGCACAACAAATAGATCATTATCCCTCACTTGAAGAAAAATTTCATTTAAGCAAGCAATATGCTGCATGTAAACTTGAAGCGGGGAAGTCGGAGGTATATAAGAGCAAGTAATATACATTGAACGACTTGGAAATGATACTTTAACAGCAACAATTTCAACATCAGTAGGCACACTAAAAAATATACGTTCAGACTGAAGTGAAGATTTAGTGGCAAATAATACGCCACCACCTCTACGAATCGGTCGATCATATCTATATATAGAATAGTTACTTGACAAAATTTCACAATCAGATACTGTTGGTGTTAACCAAGTCTCAGATAATGCGATGATGTCAGACTCAAAAGAAAAGCTACTCAAAAATAGGTTTTTGAGTTTAGATAAAAGGCCTCTTACATTCTGGTATTTTACAATGGCGGAGTCAGGATAAGGGCCTAGTTTTTTGAGGCTGGCTAGAGGCTTGTGGGGCAGAATTTCCAGCTGGAAGACTCACAGCCAGGAGCTCAGATCCCCTTTTCGGTCTGAACTCATGAACAATCATGTGTGGTGGCCAGAATTTTGGATCACAAATGATCGCAAAGGAATCGAAAGGTACACTTATTTTAAAGGAGGCTATCTCACGAGGCGTTAAAAATTGGAATTTAGATATTGCGACGTTAGCAGGGGATTTGCTAGCAATGTATGCCGCTACAGATTCACAAGTAGTGTCCGCGGATAACCTGGACACAAATACTTGCTTACGAGGAGCAACAACATTTAGAATGGGTCGGTCAGGTGCTGAAAGTGCAACATTATTTGCACTTTCTTTTGGGGCTGCATTGCGAGGTGGTCTACTTTTTCGACCAGATCCAACTCGCACCGAAGATACAATGACTTGGGCATCTGTTATCGGAGTGATAGCCTCACCTGTAGGTGGCACATTAGAAGTGCCTAAGCTTAAGGTGCCTGGAGAGACCGATAAGGACAACATTGGCGTAGTGTCAAGGTATAGACGAGATGCCAATGGAGTCGAAGTAGACTGGCTAACTGAGGGAAGGGAGCTAGGGGGAACAATTAAATGTTGAGGTCCTGAATCAGGTGGTTGATTAAATTTAAATTGGCTAAGCAACTCGAGACTAGAGTCGAAATCTGTCGAGAGAAGCTTAGCCATCTTATTAAGTTTCAGGAATTGATTTCTCACAGAATTATACATTCGTGAGAAATCAATTTGTAAGTCGATGCATACTGGGCAAGACCATTTTAAGCCTCCACACTCTTTTTTAGAGTTGGCAGTGACTTTATCACAGTCTCGACCCGTAAGACCAGCACACTTAGCATGCATGATGTTCTCACACAACCAACAATAAATAAATTGCGGTTGCGCAGAATCATCAGCCAGCTTCACAGTGCAGTTTTTCTTACAGCACGACATAATACCTACTGGGATTTTAATTCCAACTGGGTTATTTTTTCCTACTGGGTTAATGTGTTGAGTGAGCGACAACAACAAAAGCTTATGTGAGCGCGATGCAAAACAAAGTCGAATGCACAACGAACACACACACAAACACTTGTTAAAAGAGAGAAGGGAAACGCCGAAACTGATATGAGCAGATAATAGACTGCACACAAATGAGCCAGAGCGCAAATTGCAATAACAACAACTTGTGCGAGCGAGGTGTACAGCAAAACGAAATACACAAAACAAACACACGCACAAACAGATGTTTGATGAAAAATGCCAAAGCAAAGCTTAGCAGATTCACAAAAATTAAATTGCAATTTTATAATTATACAACACACAATTGATTAGCACTTAGCACAGCAGATGTTGACTTCAACAGCACGGCACAGAATAAATGCAAAAATGATAATTATAGTTGATATTATTGTAAAAAATTTAAAAAAAGTTAAGGAGCCAAAACAAACACGTCTGAACACTTCAAACAGAGAACTCTCTGTTTGATATATTAATCACATTGGGGCACAAAACATCGTATCTTAGTGCCACAACGGCAGGGAGTGGTGGGGGCATTGTCCCCAAACACGCATAGCTAACAAATTTATCACAAAATATCACATTACATCAAATAGCGCAAAAAAAATTTCAAACCCTAGATCTTTCACTGCTTCAAAGGTATGAGTATGAATTCCAACTGTTAATGGAAATATGTATATAAAAGATTCAGAAGAGTCAGAGCTTTGATAATTAGACATATTTGGAGATACACAAAAATCAGTTGCTAAAAATGCATTTCAAATAATAACAATTATATTATATTATATTAAACTTTGATATATATTAAAAAAAAAGTTATGCTTTTTTATTACAATTTAAAAAGAAAAAAACGAATGCAACACGAAGAATGGCAAGCTTTTCCATGCCCTAAAATTTCTGATATCCAATTTTGTTATGAACGATATTTAATTAAATATATATAAATATTGAAAGCACGCCTAAAAGCCTTTCAAAACACCTTTCTAACGACATATAGACCACATACATATGTATGTAGCTTCTGTGGTTGGGAATCTATGCGTTTGTATTAAATTTATTATTATTTTTAATATTAATTTATTAAATTTAATATCGTGGAATACACGTATTACTAGCGATTAAATTAATTAAAAATTGTGTTTAAAGAGTTATCGATATTATTGCAAGTATTATGTAGGGTTTACATTGGGGCACAGCACATCATATTTGACAGTTACAGTGGCACTAAGCAATGTGAACACAAAGGCTGTTACATAAAAATCAAGAGGCACAAAAATTTTTAATTTTTTATGTAAACATTCGGTCATTCGGTGTCGCATATTTTCTGCAGTTTCAGTAGAACCAGCTCAAATGAACTCTGTTAGTTTTTCTCCCACACTGTGATCCCATTAATTATGTTTTTGCGCACTTCTTTTGTTTTGGAATGGAGTTCTTTTTTTTCGTACATATTTTTTAAATTTTAAAAGATGCACAAGAAATAAGGTTATGTTGGAATGAATTTTTTTTATCAGAAAAAGGTAATTAGACTCGCCAGAAAGAAGGGAGGCAAGCGAAGTTGTGCGGAAAGCTCAGAAATATACAATATAATACTGTGTACGCTCTGTGAATATGAAAAGTAGTGTTGAACACTTTAACTGGTGTCCCAAGCTGACAGAAACTGCCCCAGAATATGATACCGCAATGTGCTCCAATGTAAACCCAACATTACAAATATTGTCATCGAAAGCGTTTAAATAGTGTGTTAACGAATTTGACAATTTGGTTTAAAGCTGAGTACTTAGGACAAAAAAAGGGGTGAAATCAGAATGATAAAAATTTAGCAGCGGCTTAGCTGACCCGTCCTCAATTTGGAATAGACAGAGTTGACAGATCAAGTGTTTAATTTTCGCTCGGCAGCCTGTAAAAACATTAAAATTTTCAATATTTGTATAGCATTTTTACACTGAGACCGATATGAAGCCGAAATGAAAAACGGGCGACTTAACGTCTTTAATCATGACTAACCTACAAAAGATTGACAGTTGGGGTCAAATATAAAGGTGTTAAGGCGCGCCCGTATTATTAACGGCCCCGGTGTCATAATCGGCGTACTCTTTGATGATAAGGTTGTAACTCTGGCTAATTACATATTAAAAATCGAATTACCACCACAAAAATAAACGACGGTTAAAATCTGAAAAGTGAGCGCACAGAATTTGAAAATATTCGTAAACGGTCAAAGGCCCGGTTATATTTCGATTTGCGTTTTTCGATACAACAACTTAACAACATAAACAACTTTCGCCGTAAGCTACGGCTTTTTGCATAACAGTTTCAGTGTAAATGGGTTATTACAGCGGATAATCTTAACATGGCTGTAATTTTTTAAAAATTAAACAAAGACATGTTAAGTTATTCAACGAAAAGAAAATTGCTAGAATATAAGCTACAATTGAAACAGACTGTGGGCCCAAATTTAATACATTTATTTATTATATTAATAAATTAAAAAACCACATATAAGTAACTTATCATTGTCTTCGCATATTCCTCCTCTTTGAACATACAACACACAGTATATCCCGCATTTTCCACTCCTAGCATACTCATTTTATTCATTCAAAATGTAAACAAAACACAACTGACTCAAAAGAGTTATGCACCATCCAACTTTTGGTTATTTGTGTTGCATTGCCAACACTGACTTTCGATCGCCTTCAGTTAAATATTGAGCTTTTTCGCTCATCTCTGTCAGGTATTTACAATATGACGAAATGTGCCAATAACAGTCTTTTTATTTGGAATTTATCATTCCGCGGCCGTTTTGTGTCAAGTTGAAAGTACAATACCAAAAAAGAATAAAATACTAAATATGCAAAAAAAAAAAAAAAACTTATACTAATTCAAAATGAGTTTCTAATTTTCTTTAAAATTTTGAAGTATTTTTGATATATTATAACAAATAATCAAATATAAAATATTCCAAATTTTAATAATTCCAATATTTAATTTTAAATATTTTAAATAAAAAAAATGCTCATTACCTTTAACTTTTAAATTATAGTTAAAAACCATTTCATTATAATTACTTTTTCATGACACTTTTTTTCTGCATTTTGGTGTAATTCAAATTGCCTTAAATTGGTAGTCAATTGGGCACAAGACTACCTCCATATTTAGATACATACATATGTACATATGTATACATATATGCATGCTTACATATAAATGTGTACACACTTAAATTTATTTATGAGAACGATATCTCTTACCTAGACGAGAATCTTCAGTAGCATTTTCACAACGCTCAATTATTTTAACTACCAAGTGTGCCATTTTAATATCGTATTATCTATACGAATAGACATATGTACGTATAATCATACATACATATAAGTTATCAAACACGCAAAGAGCTAACAGTGCGAGACTGAATGTGTGATGTTGAATAGAAAACATCACAACCCGACAAAACGACTGCATTAGAGAACAGGCATATGTATGTTCATATTAGAGATGGAATTTTCTAAAAGAGTTTATGTGCAATTCATAATTGAATCATATATTTGCTTAAGTTGGGCAATAATGCAAAAATGCCCCATATTAAAATTATCGTAAAAAGCGATCACCTTTGATGTTTTTTTTTATTGTGTTTCGTGTCAGGCAGGTTAGGTACGAGCTCTGCCCGTCCCAAAATGAGAACTTTAGGCACGAGCCCAGCTATTTTATATAAAGCTTGGTACTCAGGACGGACTTCGCAGAGGCGACGAAAAATGCTCAATATTTCGCTGGTGGCAGCACGGATGCCATACTTGGCGTTTTTGCACCAAAACTGGCTCTTTTTGTTCCTGATGGCGCAATGGCACTTTTTTATTATTAAAAATGGCTTTTATTTCCTTACAACAAAATTTTTTTAAATTATTCAGAATGTAATTCAGATCTAGATATTTTCTCTACTAATAATAAAAATTATCTCGTAAAAATTTAATTATTTTTTCGTTTTGAACGTATTTTTTCTTTACTAAAAATGGATTTTTGATGTAAAATTTTCCAAAACATTTTAAAAAGAACGCTGAAAAGAAAAAGAAAAATTTGTAGCGGAAAGAAGATTTCATCTTTTTGAATACTGTAAAACCGCTTATTGAAAGTTCCGATAATATGATTAAAAATTTTGAGCTTTGCATTTTTAAGCTAAGTCCCCAACACTGAAAAATTCCGCTACCCCGGGGTATACTCCATATAAAAAAACGTCGGCGGAGAGGAAGCTGAATTCTGTCTTCTAATTTCCTCTGGTGCGATCCCCAGAAAAGTCATCAAGCAGAGTTGCCAGATAAGGTGCGGCGTTGTTCAACACTTTTGGCACAACCCTGTGTAGAAAAATATGCCTTGTTCATTCTTTTGATAAGGGGTTGATGAAAAAAAACGCGAAACTTCAAAAAAGAAAATGTCGACAGCTGAATTACAAGTAAATAAAAGGGCGTCTGGACCTGTTCACGTCACAAGACAGAATTCATTTGATTAAGGGAGTGGAGAAGTATCCGATTTTTTATTATTTGACAAATAAAAATCATTTCGATGCAATTTTTATAAAGTCAGCATAGGAGAGTGGAGGTGAGCACAATAGTTCAATAAGCAAACAGTCCCACATTGAAAACTTTCATCACTGCATCTGTTCTAATCTTAATTTCTAATAATCTTGCCATTTTGTGCCTTTAATTATTTATTTTACCCTTTTTTGCGCTTTGTAAAATGTAAACAACTAACACACTAAGTTTCGATGGTCAGCGTCGAAATATATGACATTTTTATTTCGCTACGCCCAAACTTTGGTGGGCTTTAAAGGAAAAAAATTTGGTCCTTTATATGAATTTGACTCTTATTTGTTAAAATTGGCTCTTTTCAAGATTTATTTGGCGCATTTCTATTATATTAAGTGGCAGCCGTGGGTGGCGAGCTAATGTCAGTGTTGCTAATGCAGCACAAAAAAAAAATGTTGAGTGGCAACTCTGTTGCGTCAGTTGTCACAACTGATTGGTATACAATGAGCGGGCATAGGTAATGGAAAATGCCGCAAATGTTGGATATGTGTTTTATGTGGATGCATCTTTTTTTTTATTAAAAAATAAAAAGTATAATTTAATTTTCTCCAGTCTTTACTATTTTCATACTAAGTACGGGGTCTCCGACTTTTGCCAACATTGTTGAACAACGTCGCACCTTATCTGACAACTCTGTTTGATGGTTATGCTGAGTATCCCACCAGCTAAAGTTCAGCGAAATAATTTATTTATATATTCCCCACTGTTTTTATACCCTGATGGTATTATGGTTTCGTTTGAATGTATGTAACAGTTAGAAGGAGGCGTGGCAGACCCCACAAAGTAAATATACTCTTGACCAGTATCAACAGCCGATTCGATTTAACCGTGTCCGTCTGTTTAATCGCGGCGATCTCTGAGACTATCTGTTCATGAACGACGAACGATATGAATAGGTCTTTCTATTCAGTTGATCATCTGTTCATGAACGATGAACGATATAAACATATTGGTCTTTCTAGTCAGTTGGTCAGCTGTTAATGAACAATGAACGATGAATAGATCGTTATATTCAGATATTTAATCGTACACTGAAGTGATTAGTCGACTTGCTTACCATTAAATTAATAGTAAGCTTTTGATAGGAATGAATGGCGAGTGATTATAAGTTTAAGGATTTTTTTTTTTTTATCAATTTCTTATTCAAAATAATAACAAGGACTCGTCTAACAATATGGCACTTCAATGATATTTGTAATAAAATAATAAATAAATAAAATATTAATATGGAATGAATAAGATCAATTTAAAGGAACCTCATGTCTCAAAACTGAAAAATATACTAAATATGAAACTTCATATTTGTCTTAAAATTAAAAACATATTTTATTTTGTGGTGCAAATCAGATAGTTTGTCAACTTTTTTGGACAAAATTAACGAAGTACTGAATAAGTTCACTCGTTCATTTTGATGACCCGTTCAATTGAACTTATTCAGAACGAAACGACACGACTCTAGTTTATATGATCAGTCCATAAATGATTAATTGGAATGAAATGTGGTGGCTATGGCGATTGCAGAAAACTACGGTTTAGATGGCGTGCAAGCTCCATACGGACATTTTTTTTTGGTAAAGTTTTATACCGAACATCTCCAAATCGAATAAAAAAAAAACCTCACGTAGTGTCCGATTTATCATGAATTTAGGGCCAAAAATTAGTTGGGGGTCTCAACTAGTTTATTTTTAATTGAATTTTAAAGTTTCCATACAAAATCATCTTTTTTATTGTTGTTTTGTGCAACTTGTCACAATTTTGTATGATTTTGTATGGAAACTTTAAAATTCAATTAAAAATAAACTAGTTGAGACCCCCAACTAATTTTTGGCTCTAAATTCATGATAAATCGGCCACTACGTGAGGTTTTTTTTTTATTCGATTTGGAGATGTTCGGTATAAAACAGAATTTTACCTTTTCTTTTTTGGTGATTTATTCTGCCACTCGGAGTGTGGACTCCTTAGGCCGCCGCGTCAGAACGCACACTCTTGGCCTTAGAACTGATTCATCGATACCCAGGGGGGACTCCCATCTCCAGCCCGCAGTCCGAACAATCGATATAACATCGGTATACAAAACATCTGTAGCGAAACGGAACTTTTCAACACGACAAAAAAACGCTACGCTTCGAAAGCAAAATCAACAACCTGGAATAAATAAAAACAAAGCTAACCAAAACCAACAAGTACTAATAAATAATAAATTAATCAACATTTCTTCTCCAAAAAGGACCTCGGGCCGAAATTCTGGCGTACATGCCCTAGCTAGGACGGGAACCTTTCCACCATCACCCATTGTTGGTTACAACGATGGGCCCATCTTCAATCTGTGTTGGCCCATTTTCTCGCCTTCTCCCATATCAACATTAATTATCTGAATAAGCTATTGTTTTCTTCTCATGTACGTATAATATACAATAAGCTAAAATGTACGTACATATGTATGTATAATTCAGAATCATTCTCAATTTATAACAGTTATTCATTATAAGTTATGTATGTACAGTTGCGGTCAAAATAATGGTAGTGCGTGTAATGTTATTCAAAAAACTCAAATTTAAAGGACTTTTAATTTATCTAAATTCTTGACTTATTTTTTTTAGAGAACATAATTATATTGTTAATCTATCTGAGAAATCAAAATTAGCTAACAGTTATTTTTTTAGACATAGCAATTTTTTTTTTGTAATTGCCTGAAAAACGGGCGGTCAAAATAATAGTAGTGATGAACATATTCAATTATTCTAAAGATGAACACGATCTTAAATTCACTTTTTTTTGTTTAGAAGGTTAGATACGTGAAAGGCATTTAATAAATTAACAAGTTAAATATTTTTTTGTGGAGCCTTTCTTTCCAATTACCGTCTTACAAAGCCGGATCATGGAGCCCACCAGGCTTGGTCATCGTCGTGGACGTATTGAGCTCCAGGCGCTCTTATTGGTGGTTATTATTTGTTGGTTGATGCTTAGCAATATTCTTCTTGACATCGGACCACAAATTCTCAAAGGGGTTCAGATTGGGGGACTGCGGGCGCCACTTCATTACATCAACTTTATTCGATTTAACCCATTCTTTGGCAGTTTTTTTGGTATGCTTCGTGTCGTTGTCATGTTGGAATGTCCAAATCAACGGCATATGGTCCGAAATATATGGTAGCATAATGTTCTGCAGAATTTTCATATGTTCGTACATATCCATCATAGTTTTGAGCCAATATATGGGTTCAACACCGTAGTATGAAAAACATGCCAATATCATAATGCTGCGAATGGTTTCCATACAATGGTCCATCCCTGAGACTTTTTTTTAAATTTGTTGCAAGAGCAAACGGGACGCGCTTCGAATATTTCACAACTTTATTCTCTAATCTGTTGGACATAGTAGGTGATCTTCCACGGTTATCTTTTTTTGGTGAGTTCTTTATGGCGTTTCTAATCATGGTTGACGACCATTTCATAAAATTTTGCACTTCTTTGTACTTTTTCCTACCTAAAATCCAGTTTATAATAAGGGTACGTTCTCAGGAGTGCAATGTTTGCCACCCCCATTGCAAAAACTCTAAGCAAATAAAACTTTTTGAAATATATTGTAAATGATCAAATTAAACTTATAAATACCAAATCAAGTGCCTTTCTAGCTTAAATTATTTTTTGTTGAAGTTTATTTCACTCACTACTATTATTTTGACCGTCAAAAATTGGTCTTGGATCAGATAAATGCGGTGAAACTTAAAAACGGAAGAAGCTTTTAGGTCCTAACGGTATATTTCCATAAAAGCTTTTCCAACAATATGATCTGACAAAGACAGAAAACTAAAGCTCTAATGTACACTCGAAATATCAGAGCTTAAAATTTTCGTCTGGTGGCACTACTATTATTTTGACCGCAGCTGTATGTTAATTTTAACAGAATGTAAATAAAGCAAAGGACAAACGAGTATGCAAGTAAACGGTTATCACCAATTTCTGTTGAAGTTAATATAAAAACAGGGGGTCTCTGCCCCCTGCTCGCTTCGCTCGCGGTAAGCTGCGGCTACAGTCGAAAGTACTCGACTCTCGGATACCCTGAGCCCAGGCCCTTAGATGCTGTTCGGCACGACGAAGACTTGATGCCCTTGAAGACCGCTGTATAACATTTGCGACTGATTGTTTCAATGACAGTAATATGATATAGTGGTCCGATTTAAACCAATTTTAGGCAGGATGTACTCTAGCTCTTACCGTTTCTAAGATCGACGCGTTCAAACAGACGGACAGACAGACAAAGAAAAGCAGTAGAAAAAGATTTTAGAACACTCAATATAATTACCGACTGCACCGTTTGCCACATTTAAAATATATTCACTCATTGTTTAACGATTACATAATAATAATAATAAAATTTCAGATAGTTTCGAAATGCCCTCCTCCAGCGGCGATGCGCAGCTCCAAACGTGATATAAAATTTTTGGCTATCGGCCGCAGGTTCTCGGGCGACAATCGGTCCCACTCCAAGCGCAGCGATTGCTTTAGCGCCTCCAAACTTTTGTGAGGTTTAGCACAGGCTATTATCCATCGGGTTGAGATCCGGCGAGTAGGGCGGCCATTCAGCAGTCGAGATGAAAGCTGGAAAATAGGTCTTGCACCAGTCTTGAGTCATTTTCGCCTTGTGGGCCTGCGCGGAGTCTTGTTGAAAAGTGAAGTCCGCATCGCCGAAGTGCTGTACCACAACGTTGAGAATGTCGCGGCGGTAGACTTGGTTGATTTTAACCGCTAAATCCACGAAAACCAGTGGTGTCTTGCCGCTGGCGCAAATTCAGCCCCAGACCATGATGGACTTCGGATTTTGGCGATGTTCGACAATGGCCGACGTGCCGGGAGCCTCTGTTGACCAGGTTCTGTTGTTTTGGTGGTTGTGGGCCTGCTCGACGATGAAGAACTTCTCATCCGTGCAAAGAATGCGCTTCCATCGCTCACCTGCGGGCCGTCTTTTGAGTTGGCGGCATCTTTGTTTTCGTCCGTGAGGAGATTAACTTGTACGGTTTGAGTCCAAGGTTCTTCTTCGCCATTTGCCGAACAGATTCAAGTTTTAATCCTGTCTCTCGAGCGATTTTCCTCATGGAGATTCTGGGATTTCGCTTCACCCGCTTCCAAATTATCTGACGATTGACAGAAGTGTTGACGGTGCTCTTTCTTTCTTTTCCTTTCGCCTTCATGGCCAAGCTCATTAAAGCGGTGGATGGCCTTGGACACAGGCTGCATAGGCACGTTGAGCAAACGAAAAATTTCACATTGACGTTTTTCTTGGCGAAAAAGCTCTATAATGGTAGTGATATACGATTTGAGAATTAAAAAAAAATTCAAACCAGTTTCCTACATCAGTTTGTCTTTTTTTTCCGATAATACGTTTTTCCTTGGGAAGAGAGATTCGAACCCTCGCTTGTTATCAAACTGAAGCGGCGACTCTAACCAGAGTGCTACGGGGCCACTTAAATATGGTAATAAATATGATATATTTATATTTTCCTAACTATTTAACAACATTTTTCTTAATATTTGTGCTAAGTAGGCGTTAAAATATTGTTAATAATAATAAGTAATCCCAAATATATTCAAATTATATTTTTGATTATTTTGAGGTAATTTCAATTATTTTCTAGAAATTTTAAGTAATCTAGATAATATCTGATTACTTGTAAACATAATCAAGAAGTAATCATTATAAATCTTAAATAATCGTATTTTAATCATTACTTTACACCAAAAAAATAAATAATCGAATTATTAATCATTAGGACTAGTAATCATTATTTAACAGTTCTGGTTAAAATTTATAATGTTTTGATCAAATTAAATTATTTCGCAAATGTTAAAAAAATATAATGAATTTAATAATTTTGTTGAAATTAACATTTAATTTATGGCACTTAACTTTAGTGACTTCGAAAATATGTTGGGAAAAATTATTTGTTCTTCCTCGTCGCTCAAAACTGCCTACGCCCTTGACAACAATGTACATATGTATAAATGTATAGGAAAAGTGCACACACATACATTCGTATGTACATACACATAAGAATTTTAATAAATATAAGTATGTAAATACATAGAAATGTGTTGTTGTGAATCGCTTATGTTAACTTAAAATGCCCTAAAGAACTTTCTTGTTAAGAGGCGATAGAAAAGAAATTAGGTTCTCTGCAAGTATGTATATTTTTGTCTTTCGCAATTTTCGTAAGCATTCTGGCATTTTAGACCGAAATCACTTGGCATGAATAATCAAATTGTTTTTCTAATGAAACAATCTTTAATTTAAGTGCACCAGATGGTTTTAACTAATAATTGTATTACATAAGAAAGGAAAAACACGATTTGATGCGCCAATATATCCGTAAGGGGAGTACCAAGGCACCATTAGCAATATCCCATTATGATTCATTTGAGGTTCAGTCCAACTACCCACTTTCAATTATCTTGGACATTTCCTCATGATAATCTCCCAATTCATACATCTCGAGTGGTAAACAAGTGCATAGATAAATTACCAAAACTTTACTTTATTAGTGTGGTCTTTGAGCTCTCCTGACCTTAATATTATCAAGAACTGGCGGATAATTTAAGACTGATGAATCAATGAAAACTGTCAAAGAGCGCTAAAAACGAAGTATACTAAAATCCTCGATTCAATGTTTGATCCAATCGAATAAAAAAGTCATTTACATAGAAATTCAGTAAAATGACTACATAAGTCTCAGACGGACATGTCAGCTAAGAGAGAGTGCAAAGCCAATTGAAGTTGAAGCTCGAAAATATGTTAAAGAAGACGGAGATTGAAAGCTGATATTGTTTGAGTTGCACCTTCAGCATAATGAACAAATAGTAACATTCTAATTTTACTATTTTGCATGCAAACTATTATTAAAAAGTCTTATACAAATAAAATTCACACTTTCTTCTGTCATTTTGTGTTTTGCGCCTTTTTTTATATTCACGTAATTCAAATCTATTCAATGTGCAAAAAGGGTCTTTCCTGAAACTGATTAAGATTTGCGTAAATATAATCAAAGTCTAATCTGAATTTATTTTAGGAATACCCCAAATGTTTTAATCTTGATTTCAAAAACAATTTGAAAATAAAATGCTCGAGTCTATTTCATCGACAGTGCATGAGTGTATTGTTTCCAAGTGTACTCAAATATTTAAATTATTATATTATAGTGTTCTTCCAGACAAAAAAATCAAATATTTGGAGGTTATTTTAAATATTTATTTTACACAAATGAGAAACAAAGATAATAAATAAAACTAAATCTAATGAATAAATAAAATCAAAAAAAATTATCCTTTCACACGTTGCACTCAGATTTATTTTATTGTGCATCAAATTTAAAAATATGTTCTCGGTCCATTTTTTGCGGCAAAAATAATAAAGATCCGAAGGCACATAATTGAGCAAGACAATTCACAAGCGCAAACAGACGCCGCGCAAACAGACGCCGCACTCACATACACGTATACAAACGCAAAAGACTTTTATTTTCATCGCCCGTGGCCAAAAAGTCTGTAAATAACTAGAGCAAAAGAGAAGCAAAAAAAGACGGTTGTTCGTTGAGCGCAGAATGATTTTTTTAAGAGAGTATGTAAACGGTTCATCTGACTCTTTGATCAAAGAGTCCGTAGATAAGATTTATTTTCGGACAACGAAAAAGGTTCGACTGTTATTTGTGTGTGTCAGATCAAAATTGGTTGACTGCGGCCAAAGTCAAACTCCGTTTTGCAGATTAGAGTTGTATTAAATTGTTTGGATTAAGATCCATTGAACTAGTCTTTAAAGTGAACGAACGAACTAAATCCCTGATTGTAGGTCTTTTAGTTCAGTGACTCGAGCCGCATTTTAGTTCGTTCAGTGACTCGAATCCCAATAGAGTTCGTTCGATGATTCGAACACTGTCGATCGTTATGTTTAAAAACATAAGTATTTTTCTACCACATATCTTATTATTTACAATCAATTTTTCTGATTGGCAGGAAAACTTGCACTGCTAGAATATACACGTTCCTTTTATGCATAACGCAATGAAGCTAACAAAGCAATTTTTTTTTATTTTATAATGTTTAATTTATTTTTCCTACGATTTTGATGAAAATATGAATATAATTTTTATTTTGTTTAAATCATTTGCTTTTTATTTAATCCTGTTCTTAACATAACGATCGACAATGCTCGAATAATCGAACGAACTCAATGTTATTATTATTTTCAATATTAAACCTAATAACAGTTTATATACAACTACATATGTAGTTGTGTTAGGTATGTTCTTAACAAACACTAAGTGTATAATTTTATTTAGTTAATGTTATATTTATGTATGTACATTTATATTTTTCTAATTTATTTTATATTTTTATGTATACATATACTACATTATATCGATATATTATGTCTATGTTATATATGTACATTTATTATAACAAACATATGTATATAATATAAAACTAACTAATATGAATAATAATACCCAAAATATATAACTTAATTAAAGAAGGCAGATTAGTTGATATTTGCATCAAAAAGTATATTACCCGGTTGTGAAAGGGTAAACAAACACATCTTGTAGCAAAACTGCCGAATTAGCACGGCTGATGAGAATATTCATCTCTCGTCTCCCTTGCACTACATATCTTGATGTAGCCAGACAGAGACAGATACAGTCGAGCGCAGAGAGCGATCTGCATGTATGGGTGTATCAAGTAATAAGTGTGTGCATATGTATGGGTTGCAGAAAAAATGGGCAACAGTGCTTTGGTTTTTCGGTGATGCTTTTACGATTTTGTATGTAAGCTCTTATACCCTGTACAGATTATTTTTTTAATAACAAATTTTCAACATTAATTAAATATTTATAATTAATAAAACGTGTAATAGCATTTGTGTGATCATCTATCTATGAGATTTTATTAAGTTTACGTTGTTTTTCTATATAAAATATTACAAGTAATAAAATTTCATGGGTAAAGGGTATTTCATAGCATGCATGTTTTATGATTCGCTAGCTGTGCGAGCTACGAGCTCTGCCAGCCGACTGAATCGACAGCAGAAAAAATTTCCCTCGGACTTCAGGTCCACGGGTAAAATTTCCCAGTGGACGCTTCGCAGCAACTTTGAGAGGTACATTTCAGTTGTATGGGATGGGTTCTCTATAGGTTATTTGCTTAGTGGTGGAACATAACTAAAACAGTGTGACCAAGCACCTAATAATAAGGAAATGTTTACCTAAAACTGCCATATTTTTGACCATTCACCAAAAACGTACATGGTCACTCTGACAAATCAGCTGTGCTCTATAAACAAACAGTGCAAATATAAAGAAAAATAAAATAATTTAAAATGAGCTCTGATGATGAAGCTATTGTGTTGGTTGCGGCACATATTGTGGCAAAAGAAAAAGTATCGGTTATCTGCCAAAGGCATGGGCGTGCCTCGACTGCTTTTATTAATGCAATTTTCTCCTCGCGTTGAAAATTCAAGTCTCTTTTTTTTTGTTTTGCGCACAGCACCTTGACTCTCCATGTTTGACATTTGAATAAGTCCACCAGGAATAATTGCTTGATATATTTTCCTGATAGACTCATCAGCTGTTCTCTCAGTTCACACATGCTATCGATATGCCAAATATCGACATGAATTTGTGGATTTCGTTCAAGTTGCTGGATACGCACCAAACGAAAACGAAAACTAAAAATTCCTGCCAAAGTTTTTTTTATATGAAGTTTGACAGGAATTTTTAGTTCCGGGCCTGCTGGAGAGAGGCCAGCTGACAGCATAAGCATCCGGGCTTGTCTTTTATATCCTGACCAAAGTTGGGTCAAATCGGTCCATTATAAAGCTGACATAGGAACAATCGGTCGAAAACCAAGTCTTATTATGAAAAACCTTTTTGTTTTATGAGATATCTCAACCAATCTGTCAGAATATACATTAAAGTTGATCTTATCCATCGTGACAAAATTTGATTCCAATCGATCCATTATATAATATAGCTGTCATTGGAACAGTCAGTCAAAAATGTTGTACAGTGCTCTGCAAGTACGTCAAGTCTTCGATCGAACGGCATCTAAGTGCATGAGGGCAGGGTGTGCTACTCTCGAGTGCGCTCGACTTATCCGCTTGTTAATTGTAATAAAATTACATAAGATACATTTTAAATAAATTTTTTATTGCACCAAAAAAATCAATATTTAATGATGTGGAGATCGGACTAGCAATGACATTTCTGTCATCAGCAAAGACACGACATAACGTAACGCACAACAGACGGAAGTTCAACTCAAGAGCTCAAACAAGTTACATTAAATTCTGAAAACCTTAAATAATAAACAACTGTGGAATTATCCAGAGTTCTGTTTGATCAGAAACGCTGTTGTGATGGAATGGCACCAATTTTTCGAATAACAAATATTTGCGTTGTTACTAACCTAACTTGTGATTCTCCTTAGCATCCTCACAACGACGAACAACTCGAATAACTCCACGTCCGGCGATTGGCGAGAAAGTAACTATGCCGCCTATTCTGGCTATATGTGGTGGTATACGTGAATCTTCCTCAGTGTCCAGTGTTGCTTCATTTCTCGAGGAATCAGAATTACCGTTGTCGCTGTTGGAGTTGTTATCATTGTCATTTGAACGATCTTCGTTATTTCCGGCACCATTGTTATTGGCGATGTTTGTAATATCATTGCCAAATGGGCGCATTTTTATGTATGTTTTGATTTTGCTTAAGTATTGACAAAACTTGTCTGACTTCACTTAAACTACACTTTAAAAAATTAAAATTGATTTATAACTGAATCTATAAGTTTTATTTATCGGTTCAGCGTTTAATTCCACTGAATTATTCACAAATATTAAAAAATTATATTTTAAACAAAAAACGAGGAACTTTCCGTAATCAACTGAACATGACTCTCTTGCGCATTGAAATATTAAAAATACTTTGCACTTTCGGTTTTTATAGCACGGAAGAAGAAAGAAAACTGCGCATAACAAACCAAATGAAAAATAAAATGGTAAGAAAAACCACAAATAATTAGCCAGAAATCAGTATTTCTGGCGGCAAGAAAATTTGTTTATACCCTTTCCAAATATTTACTTTTTTACCAGAACATTAATTTATTGCATCTCCAGTATTACCTTAAGGGATCAAAAGTAATATTTCAAATCTTATTCTAATTAAATTTACAATTTATGAACATATTGTGTAACAATATTCTTAAAGGTAGCTGAAAAATAATATTACTCAGTTTGGAAGGGACATCTAGGATAGTACATAACTATCTGTTTTTTTTGTATATTTGAAAAAATTGAAACCGAAGACAAAGTTTTCAACGTGTAAAGTTTAGAGCAGTGCACATGAGTTTAAAACATAAACAATAAAATTTTAATATTATAAATAATTGTAAGCATTAAAGTTATTATAAAAAAGTTTGGTATACTTGGGAAATATCATACGTAAGCAGAAAAACGAACACCATTTTTACAATTAGCTTTTATTTAATATTAATTATACTTGTTACATAGAAAATTAAAAATATAACATAATTAATTGAGAAAAGGGTATTGTTGCATACTACAAAATCGTCTTGTCATCGTAAGAGCAATAGCCTCTGTTATAAACAATTTTGCTCTTGATGCGCTCTGTTCTGCCAACGGAAAGTGTAAAAGTTCAACATCTAGAGCGAAAGAGAGAGAGAGAGAGAGAGACTCATTCTATAAGAAAGTGATGCGTACAAGCTCAAAATATACAAAACATATTTGTGTTTATATAGATACCTTTCCACTGTATGTATGTATACATATAAGTAAATCCGAATTTTACGCATCTAAGAAATGGCGATGTTCAGATACCGGAACTATTGTAAATATTTTCCGCACACTTGCCAGAAATATATGTATGTATGTATACATATATGCGCGTACACAGAGAAAAAATCCGTACTAAAATTAATGAACTCGTATTAAGTATATTCGATACTTTAAAATAATACTTCAGACAAAGGCCCTAGTGACCAGTGCTGTGCCCTTTCGTTAGGTTATGCATTTATTTGTAATCTAGCTTTAAAATAAATAAATAAAATAAAACTTGATATAGATACGAATAACTTAAAATGAGCATTAAAATTGATTAGACCAAGTACAATCTTGATAAGAACAAAAAATCTTGAATCAAGCGAAACTCCAAAAAAAAGGACTAGAAACGAGTTCAAGGAGTTAAGGTATTTAATATCTTAAAATCAATTTCTTGCTTGCTTAGAATTCCCAAACGGTTCTTGCTTTTCTGCTAAGTGGATCAGATCGAAGGGCACAGAGAACTTAAGCCTATATTTAACGGAATTACAGTCAGTCTTATGATTTTAATAATTTATTTTATTAAGTAGCGTGAGATGATGCATCTTTGATAAGGTACTAGGGGCTCCGCCCCCTGCTCGCTTCGCTTGCGGGAATGAAAATTAGTTGCAAATGTTAATAAAGTTAAGTCGAAGTAACCTTTAGTCTGAGTTTGGTTGAGATTTCTTAAGAAACAAAACAAATTTTCATACTAAACGATAATTTGCATCCGATTATTCCTGTGGCAGCTATATGGTATAGTAATCCGAATATCACCAAAGTTGGTCAGGATGTTAAAAACAGTCACAAACATATAATCTGTAAGTTTGGTTAAGATATCTTAAGAAACAAAAAAGTTTTTCGAACTAAAGGCAGCTATGATATGATATAGTAATCCGACTTTGACCAAATTTGGTCAGGATATTAAAGACAGTCCCAAATACACAATCCGTGAGTTTGGTTTGGATATCTTAAGAAACAAAAAAGTTTTTATACTATAGGTTAATTTTCATTGGATTATTCCTATGACAGCTATATGATATAGTAACTCGATCTGTTTTAAATTTTAAACAGTTACTACACACACTATTACTAGTAACTGTACGAACTTTCAACTCTCTACCTTCAGAATTAGACTTTATGCCAAAAAATCAGGCTTTCCGTCCAGTGTGCAATTGATGAAAATCAAATGCAATTTGTGCTATAAAACTGATGTACATTTTAACTAACTTTGAAAAGCTAAGTTGATATTTTTTTTGTTTTTCACTGAAACTTTAAAATGCATTTAAAAAGAACCCACGGGAGAGCGGGACAAAATTTGTATACGATAATTCATGATAATTCGTCGTCCATTTAGGGTTTTTTTTTCATAATATTTGACGAGGTCGTGCACCAAGTAGACAATTAATAAGTTCAAATTTGTTGCCTAGTATTACGAAAAGTTTTTTCTCTTTGCCTTTTTGGTCATATTTCCTTTTTATACTCTGAGCCCATGATAACACTACCTCAGTGAAATTTATATTTCTGCATTATATATTATTGCCTTTTTTTTAGAATTTTTTTAAATAGGTATTAATATTGAAAATTAATAAGATGTAAATTTATTGAATTTTACAATTTTTTTTAATAGAATTAATTATTAATTTTATTGGATTTATTGGTAATAAGATCACTTCGTGTGTATTTTACAAAGTATAAATGGCGACTGACTTAACATAGCGTCATAGCTTAAATCATAGCTGAGTTCTTCTCTGGAAATAACATGCAGGCATATATGCTGTTACATATACGTTGCATTACATTCATATTCTCAACACTCCTTCTCAACGTACTATAATAATTTAGGTCATCAACAAACTACTACAAACTACAACAAAAATAATTAATTTCAATTACATTATTCTTATACATTTCTCGCACATGATGATATTTTATGTCGATATGCTTACTACGGGCATGAAATGTCGAATTCTTTACAAGGCACTGAGCGCTTTGATTGTCGCTGTGCATCATCATTGCTGTCGTCTTGCCGAAGCCCATCTCCTCAACCAGCTTGTTTATATATGCGTCCTCCTTAGCCGCCGATGATAAAGCCACGTATTCGGCTTCTGCGCTGCTTAGTGCGACGATGCTTTGCTTCTTCGATTCCCATGTAAACGCAACACCTGCTACAAAGAAAGCCCATCCACTAAATGATTTGCGATCAATACTGCCACCTGCCCAATCCGCATCCACATAGCAATAGATTGGCTTGCCTGTTCGCTCGTAGTGCATGCTCAGGTTTGAAGTACCCTTTAAATAGCGTAGCACACGCTTTACACCTGCTTCGTGCTCATGATGTAGATCGGAGTTTCTCTGTGCTAGTTTAGAGACGGAGTGCAGAATATCGGGACGAGTTGTTATAGCCAAGTACATCAGTGAGCCAATAAACGACTGATACTTCGCTTGATCCACCTTTTGGCATCCATCAGTCTCGAACTTTACTTGAAAGCCTGCTTCTAGAGGTATAATGTTTGGCTTACAGTTTTTCATGCCGTACTGGTGCAACAGATCCTGAATGTACTGCTTGTGGCCCACTGTAATGCCACCAGTCTCACCTTTTCGGTCGATCTTCATTCCTAAGAAATGCTTCAGATTGCCACCATCACCGACTTCAAACTAATCGGATATCAGTCCCTTAATCCTGTTCAGATAATCTTTGTTTTTCTGGCCAGTGTGAAATCGTCAACGTACACAACGATTATGTTGAACTGCTTCCCATCTCGAAGTGTGTATACACAAGGTTCACTTGCACATGGAATGAAACCAATATCCAATAGAATGCTATTTAGCTTCTCATTCCACTCGCGGCCACTCTGCTTAAGCCCGTACAAAGATTTGTGCAGCTTCAACACTCGCTTGGGATGATTTCCATCGACGAACCCGACGAACCCCCTGACGCATGTATACATCTTCGTTGAGCTCACCGTTTAGATACGCTGTCGACACATTCATTTGGTGCATGTACATGCCATGCAACCTGATCGACAAATACCTAGCTACTGGGAAAAAAGTCTCAAAATAATTAATTCCGTAGCGCTGACTGCAGTCCTTCGCGACCTGTCGAGATTTGTAGCGCTCGACATTGCCAAATTTGTCGCGCTTTACAGCGTAAGCCCATTTGCAGCCAATAGCCATTTCGCCCTTCTGTAATTCAACCAATGACCAAGTATCATTGGCTCGCAGACTTGCAATCTCCTTCTGCATTGAAGACTTCCATTCCTCAGCATGACGCGTGTCCCGCGCCTTTTTATAGCTTTCAGGAACATCGATGTCATCTCTAGTCATGGCATTCAATGTGTTGTACACCTGACGTGGACGTCCACGTCGACCGGTATGCTTTATCTTTGGCCTTCCAGGACCACGACGCACTTGGATCTCATCCGCTCCTTCTTCAATGCACTGCTCGTCTGCAAATTCTTCGTTATTCAGTTCGTCGTCAGGCATTGAATTGCCGGTAGCTGATGCACTTACTGCCACATATTGAAGCTCCGCCGATGACTCATCATCCGACTTGTCTGAAGGCATGACTATCATGATTTCTGCTTCACATGCCTGATCCTGGGACTTTACTTGATCACCTTCTGCCATAATAGATCCGAAGAATATTACATATCTAGCTTCTATTACCTTACGTTTACGTGGATTGTATAACCGATAAGTCTTTGCAGTTTCGGAGTAGCCAACCATTTTATGCTCTTCGCCCTTTGGCTGGAACTTTCTCTTTTTACTTTTAGATGCGATACACAGGGCTTCTTTTCAGACCAGGCTTCTTGGGGTGTCACATTGGCCTATCTCGACGTCTCTGCACGATTTCGTAAATATGAACCTGCTTTAACTGCTTCTGTCCAAAAAACTTCATCAGTGCCTGTATGTACTAGCATGCTACGGGCCATCTCTACCAATGTCCTATTGGCACGCTCTGACACGCCGTTTTGCTGCGGAGTGTGCGGCACTGTAAGCTGCCTCTTGATTCCGCTGATTTTCAGTTAATTTACAAACTTCTCGCTCAAATACTCTCTTCCGTTATCGCTCCTGATCGCTTTAATGCTCTTTCCAGTTTGTTTTTCTGCAAACGCATTAAATTCTTTGAATTTTTCAAAAATTTTGTCTCTTGTCTTAAAAGCAAACGTACACAAATCGCGTCTTGTCATCTATAAACGCTCATAGGGCCACATATATCTGTGTGTATCAACCCTAACACGACTTTGGCTCGATTTTGTGAAGCCTTTGCGAACTGTATCACATATTTTGCATTTTTCACACGTTACACAAGAACGACCTTCTAATCCACATAGACTTGCCTTCAAGCCGTGTACCATGTTGATTTTTATCATTGTTTGCGGACTGTCAAAATTTAGGTGTCCAAACCGGCGATGCCATTTCATCAATTCTGAGCAATTTACCCTGGCAGCGTAGCACTTTTCCATATTTGTTTCCAGCATGAACAAATCCTGTTGCTTCTTTGCAGCTAATACCACTTGGCCATGTTTACCTTTTACATATGCATTTTCTCCAGCAAACTCAACTGTAAAACCATTATTGCTTGCTCTGGCAACTGATATGAAGTTACATTGCAGGCCTTTTACGAACAATACATCAAGCAGATCCTCGGCTCCACTTTTCGAGTACAAGCTAACAGTTCCACGACAGCTCGCTTCGATGTAATTGTCACCTGCAAGAATAATGCGCTCTTTACATTCTGTTAGGTTGATAAACTGAGCCTTCTCTTTGCATAAGTGCGCAGTAGCGCCACTGTCCAAGCACCACGCATGTTCTGAGGTGGTTTCTTTTTTATTCATTTTATTTATTTAGCTTAATATCGGCAGGGCATTTCGCCATCAGCCTAAAGCGGTTTTGAGGCATATATTTACATATATATATAAAACTCTTTGTCCTCACTGACTGACAACGTGTAGGCCAAACGGCTAAAGGTAAAGAGCTGAAATTTTCACACAACATAGCTGAGAAAATTTCATCGTGCAATAAGACGGCGTTTTGTAAAATTCCACCTGGAAGTGTGTTTACCCGAGGTCAAAAGGTCATGGAATTGCTTTGTATGAAAAACTTTTTTGTTTGTGAAGATATCTTAACCAAACTTACAGATTATATGTTTGGGACTGTCTCTTACATTCTGACCAAATTTGGTCAAAGTCGGATTACTATATCATATAGCTGCCATAGCAATAATCGGATGAAATTAACTTTTAGTACGGAAAACTTTTTTGTTTCTTAAGATATTTTAACCAAACTTACTGATGAGATGTTTGGGACTGTCTCTTACATTCTGATCAAATTTGGTCAAAGTCGGATTATTATATCATATAGCTGCCATAGCAATAATCGGATGAAATTAACATTTAGTACGGAAAACTTTTTTGATTCTTATGATATCTTAACCAAACTTACAGATTAGATGTTTGGGACTGTCTCTTACATTCTGACCAAATTTGGTCAAAGTCGGATTACTATATCATATAGCTGCTGAGTTTTTCATACTAAAGGTTAGTTTCATATGATATAGTAATCCGACTTCGATTTGGATATCTTAAGAAACAAAAAAGTTTTTCATACTAAAACCTGATTTTCGACCGATCTTTCCTATGACAGCTATATGATATAGTTGACCGATTTCGACCAAATTTGGTCAGAATGTATGATGTGCATTATATTATATAACTTAAATTATCTTAACCAAACTCACAGATTATATGTTTGGGACTGTCATTGATATTCTGACCAAATTTGGTAAAAGTCGGATGACTATAACATATAGCTGCCATAGGAACAATATAATGCAAATTATCGATTAGTATGAAAATTGTTTTTCTTTCTTAAGAAATCTCAACCAAACGCATACTAAAGGTTACTTTCACTAAACTTTATTAACATTATTAACTAAATTTCATTTCCGCGAGCTGGGGGTTGGCGAGCGAAGCGAGTCTATTATATAAATACAAGTGATTTATGACTAAAATAAAATAATTTAACATTGACATAAAGTTTTATCGGCAACTTAACATTCAATTAGACATTTAATTGAACATTTAATTTACATTTGCGATCGGGATCGAGAGGAAAGTCTTACAAAGGAAGAAGTCCAAGCCAATTCTCTCCACTTAACGTGGGCATGTAATTCTCCGTAGACAATTGCAATTTTTCCAATTGGTTTCATCTTGTTTCTTTTAGTATTGAACACCTTGCCACAAAATGTTCGGAGTCTTCACGTTCCTTGCGATTGCATAATGTGCAAAGACTATTTACGTTTTGTAGATGCGGCTGATATTTTAGGAACAGTAATTTAACTCTGGTTTTAAATATGAGCGAAATGTTGTAGCTGCCTAGGCCATCCTGGAAATAGTTTTTGTCACACAGGTCGTAGTTGAGGTGTTTATTTGTGTTTTTCGTATGACTCTGCCTTGCCTCAGACACATATTTTTTGGATTTTTTGTTTCATGCTCCAACTCTGAATATTGCTTACACCAAATGCTACGCCGCACTGCGGGACAATTAGGGCGTAAAGTGTCGTAGACCCCCTTTTTTTTAGGGAAGCGATTTTAAGAAAAATATGTGCATTCGATAGAGAAATCTTCAAAGATTACAAATCCCAAAGATTTTTTGAATCAGGTAAAAATTGTGGACATGACAGCCTATCAAAGTCGACTAATTTTTCAGTGCGTGCAGAAAGGTGCAAATTTTACAAAAAAATACGAAATGTCGGAGAAATGTTGTTTCCTCAGTTGCTTAGTTCTTTTATCAGCAATGTTTAAAAAAGTACTAAAATTAGGCTATTTTTCAACTTTGATGGAATAGAACAAAAATTGGACTCATTTGGGAATCAATTCTCTAACGGAATTACCCCGGTCTTTCATGCATCTACGCGCACCTATGACCAGTGTTAGTTGAAAAATTTACGCAACCTCGAAATAAAATGGTGATAGAAGAAGAAGAGCACAGTACAAATACATGCGTTTTGGCAATGCCTGGCTGCCAATATTTTGATATAATTTTTTTAAAAAAAGCAGTCATTTTAAAGCTTAAAAAGTTTTCTATCAAATGCTTTTTGAATTTTTGGAATATCTTTATTGGTTCAAAATATATGAATTTTCGACAAAAAAAAATCAGCGATTGTCCCACTGGGCGCCGTTCACTGCTGAAAGCTCTTACCAACATTGAAAGATCTGTGCCATGTTGAGAAGAAGGTATTCGACGACTATCTTGGGGTATCTGGATTTGTGGGTATATACAGGGAGTGTCGTTTGGATTTTGTAAAAGAAACCGTCAAGCCTCACTCCATCGAAGGCCTGAAGACGTCAAGAAATATCGCACTGCAGTATTTCCAAAACTCGTGTGCAGTACGTACTTGTAATGTTAACCGGTTTACTTGTTCGATAGTGTTATGCTTTTCTCGGAAGCCAAATTGATGTGCTGCTTTTACATTGTGTGCTCGCAGGTGTGAAATAATGCGCATCAGGAGACAGTTTTTCAAATAGCTTTGACCAGCATGGTAATATGCTTTTTGGTCTGTACGATGATGGCATTGTATGATCTTTTCCGGGCTTCGGTAGCATAATAATGATCGATTTATTCAATTTTTTAGAGAAATATCCAAATTTTTGCATCGCGTTGAAAAGCTTACAAATGAGAAGGTTCGGAAGCTCAATGATAAGTTTTTGAGTAATTTGAGTAATTTTTTTTGAGTAATCTTTGTTGACTTTGTAATTTCGCATGGGCGAAACTCTGATGGCTCAGAGTCGGATGCAGTTTGAGTTGGGGAAGGCAATAGTGGAAAAGTGTTAGTTGCGGGATTTGGTTGATATACATTACAATACATTACGCAGATGAGCAACAAATGCGTTGGTTCTGTCTTTATCACTACGGGCCCAGGAGGCTGAAGAGTTTCTTATTGGGATTACTGTTTTGATTGGCGCGCTTAGGTTTGGATGAGCCCTCCACAATGGATGCTTTGCACTGGTAGGCGATAATTTCTGTATGTATCGGCGTGGAGCCTACGTGAAGCATCTTAAGCCGTTGCTTGGTAGGTGGCGAGCGATGTAACTACCAGCCGCGTCGCAATCGTCGCTTTTCCAGAACAAGTTGTTCAATTTGACGATTGGTTTTCTGTTGGTTGGGTTGTACAGTCTCGGCATGTGGTGTATAAATTCTGTACTTAGGATACTCTTCAAGTTCCGGGCATTGAAGAAAGTTTAAGAGAACAGGGGAGTGGTCGTTTGATGCGTCCGAAAGTGCTTCGGCACTTATCAGATTGCTTGAAATGTTTTTTTGTCACTGCGAGGTCTATTAAGTCTGGTTTCTTTCTAGGATCTGATGGCCAGTATGTAGGCCTACCCGAGGAAACATAGTTGAGTTTGTTGCTTAGTTTTATAATTGCATTGTATAACTGCTTTCCCTTGGGGGTCACAAGGCAAGAGCCCCAGTGCGTGTGCTTCGCATTGTAGTCTCCTGCTGCTATAAAACAATTCCCCAGGGTAGTGAAGAATTGCATGAATTGAGCTTCTGTGATTGTAAAGTTTGGAGGACATTATACTGCGGCAATAGTAAGATTGCTGTTGCCCTGTTGTAATTTTATAGATGTAGCTTGCAGATAGTTTGTTGCATATCTCTCATGAAAGTGATGTTTGATGCGGTTTCTAATTAAAATACCCGTTGCACCGTGTGCTTTTTCATCCGGATGCTCTGGTTCATAATACAAGTAACCGCGTATTTGGAAGTTATATTTGTTAGTGAGATGTGTCTCTGAGAGCAGCATTACGTCAATGTGTTTGTCGAACAGGAATTGAATTAGTTAGCGTTTCACAACGAGATTCGCCATTGATTATTTTGACTGTTGAGTATCTGGCTGTATCAATGTGTTTTGATTTTGCATAAGGATTTGCATAGTTGTTCTCATAAAGGACATGAAGTCCATCATACTTTGTTGAAGGCTGAAAATCATCGTTTCAATCGAGTTGACATCGTTACAGTTGTCGTTGTCGTAGCGTCAGCTGCAGCAACCGTTGAGGGCAACGTTGAAGGTGATTGGGTTAACCGCGGGATATTGACCAGCTATGGAAAGGCACACTCTTCGCTTGAGGATTTGGAGCTGCGCTTGGCAAAGCTGGGGAGCAAGAACGGGATCTCTCGTAGTCTACTGCTAAGCGGAAATTTTGCGGGTATTTGGATGCTTCCGCGGGAGACTAAGCAGATGTACGCGTTGTTGCGCTGCATGGAGAGTCGCCGCGCGTCTTTCTCGCGTTGACGTTGTGAACGTGTATAAATAAAAATGTAAATATATACAGTGGCTCACAGCTTATTTCGTGCAGGGGTACAGTATAAGTTCAAGATCGGATTGCAGCAAAACTATTAAAGATATACAAAAAATTTAAATGCAGTTCTTTTTAGCAGTCTTTCTATATTAGTTTAGACATATCACTTTAGTTATATTGCTGGAAGTAATTTTTAAATCTAAGGAATACTAAAAGTATAGGCAATTTTTATGTGCATAGCTAATTTTATCCTGGGCAAATTTCAATCTGCATAGCTAATTTTTTTATTTTTTTGCGCATTGTGCCGAATGCCAAACTAATTACACAAGGGAACAAAATTAAACTTTTTTTATGTTGCATGGACTTTTTTGACTGCTGTTTACTAATTTGAGGTCGCTGATTTCAAATCTGCCCTCTGTTTTCCTGTAACAGCTCTAGTTTTTGAGATACAGCTTTCAGCCATATTTTTGCATAAATCGTATATAAACTTAAAATCAATGAGCTGCTGTTTATAAAAGTTTTTGGTTTAGTAATGTCCACTTCAAGAAATATCTGTAAAATCGATCCCAACCATTTTTCCACATCTGCGGAGAATATACATTTAAAAATTGTAGACTAAAGTGTCGAAGTTCATGAAACAGGTTTATTTTGATTACTTTGGATTCCGTGGAAACGTGTGTAGAGTCTTTGAGATTATGGACGAATAAGAAAAGACCCCATTTTAAGTATCAGACACCGATGATGTGGCGGGAACCCTCAAATCATCAATATGATTGTTATTTTTGTGCTGTCGATATAAACGGGATTAATAAAAGAAACCGGTGGAAATGGTATTACCCTAACATGTTATCTGTTATAAATGAACCCCTTGTGTCTAGGGATCGCATAATACTGCCACCATTGCATATTAAACTAGGGCTTATGAAACAATTTGTCAAAGCTCTAAACAAGAATGGTGATTGCTTCAAGTACATCTCCAAGAAGTTCAATAATTTGAGCACAGAGAAACTAAAAGCTGGACTATTTGATGGTCCTCAAATTAGAAGATTGATAAAGGATGAAGAATTTAATAACAACATGACAATTATTGAAAAAAATGCATGGAATGAATTCGTTTGGATTGCACAAAATTTTCTTGGAAATAAAAAGGATGAAATGGTTGCGGAGCATATTGAACTTATGTTGTCATACTTCCAACAGTTTGGTTGTAACATGAGCATTAAGGTACACTATCTCCACAGCCATTTGGACCGTTTTCCCGAAAATCTTGGCGATCTGAGTGAAGAACAAGGAGTGCGTTTTCATCAAGACATTAGAACAATGGAGGAACGTTACCAAGGCCACTGGGATGCTCACATTATGGCGGACTATTGTTGGAGCATTGAAAACAGCCCTCGTGAACCAACTCAAGGAAGAAAATCTTATAAAAGAACATTTTTTGTTAAGTAGTGAATGTTTTTATAATGATTTTCTTAATAAAAACTTAGATTAAAAAAAAAAAAAATTCAGTATATCTTAAAAACTAAAGCTGATACAAAAAATCTGACTTCAGATCTGAAATCAGCACCCTCTGAATATATAATATTAGTCATAATATCTTAGGCAACCAAAATGCTGTTCCCCTGTGTTATTCATACATTAAATTAAATATTGTTCGTCACAAAATTGAATACCAGAAATATTGTGGGCCATCACTAGACTTTTACTTTGTTAAGAAGTTTGTTTTGGAAGATATCGGAAATTTTTTGGAATTTCATATGGTTCTGGCTTTTTTAATTTCATTTAAACTTATTAATAAATGAATATCAGGTAAAGGATGACCCTAACAGTTTAATTCAATTAAACAAATTAAAGCACTCATTGTCGGAAAACGAACTGTCGGTTATGTGCAGTTATGTGTTCTTATGTTAATTCTCAAGAAATTATAACTGTCTGGCAATACTGGTTATTTCTGCAACGCATAACTTATCACCTAAAGCTGCCTACCACAATGCTTTATTGCTGCTGTCATCTATCAACTATATATACACTTGAATTTTGACAGATATGAGTGATATATATATTTTATTGACTATAACATATTGAAGTTTGATATATTTCCAGCGAGTCAATTTTTCTTTAATCGCATGAATGTGAGATAAAAAATATTTGTTCACCTTTAGTGTTTTACTTGTGCATTTCACAGAAAAAGTTTAAGTACGCTTAAAAGCCTTCAAAAATACCTTTCCATCGATATATAGAACATATAAGGTCGTCAAAAATTCATTGTTGTTCATAAAATTGGTTATAATAATGCGATTTAAGTCAAATATGCGCCGTTTTGTTCGATGACGAGTTCCCAACTTCATAATGCCCCTCTTACAGAAGCTCGCTTCCCTATTGTCAAAAAAACTCGGAGAGCCAATTTTCACAGGACTCTCTTGTGGCCAACTTCCGACTACCAAGCTCGTTCGCCATGGACAGAAATAGGTGGTAATCACTTGGTGGATGCAAAAGAACCTCCCATCCGAGCTCCCGGAGCTTCTGGCGCGTCACCAAAGATGTGTGTGGCCTGGCGTTGTCCTGATGGAAGACAATTCGGCCTCTGTTGATCAAAGATGGCCTCTTCTGCATGAGTGCTGCATTCAAGCGGTCCAGTTGTTGGCAGTACAGGTCCGAATTGAGCGTTTGGCCATAGGGGAGCAGCTCATAGTGGATGATTCCCTGCCAATCCCACCAAACACACAGAAGAACCTTCCTGGCCGTCAATCCAGGCTTGGCCACCGTCTGGGCAGCTTCACCGCTTTTCGACCACGACCGTTTGCGCTTCACGTTGTCGTAAGTGACCCACTTTTCATCGCCAGTCACCATCCGCTTCAAAAACGGGTAGATTTTGTTGCGATTCAGAAGCGATTCGCATGCATCCATACGGGCAAAAATGTTTTTTTGCGTCAAGTCGTGTGGCACCCATACATCGAGCTTCTTTTTGAATCCAAGCTTCTTCAAATGATTTATAACGGTTTGATGACTCATGCCCAGCTCTTGGCCGATGCTACGGCTGCTACTATGCCGGTCTCTTTCGATCAATTCAGCGATTTTATCGCAATTTTCGACGACAGGCCTTCCGGACCGTGGCGCATCTTCGATCACCTCTGCACCAGAACGAAAACGTTGAAACCATCGTTGTGCGGTGGAAATGGAAACTGTATCGGGTCCATAAACTGCACAAATTTTATTGGCAGCATGAGATGCATTTTTGCCTTTATCGTAGTAGTACTGTAAAATATGCCGTATTTTCTCTTTATTTTGCTCCATGTTTGCGACGCTATAACTCACGAACGACTAAAAACAAACAACAATAAACACGTGTTAGCGCGTGAAAAGAGCTTTCCAAAAAGCTCTAGCGTGAACCGATGCGACGAATACAACTAGAAATACGCGCTTGCAAAGACAAGCTTGCGGAAATACCGCAAGACTTTTTTGACAACCTTATATCTGTAGCTTCTGTATTTTGGCGGGTTTTTCCGTTTTATCGCTAACCTAGCTTTTTTCAAAAAGTCGTAAAACAATCATTTCTAGATTTCCGATAAGGAATAATTCCTCATCAAAAAATTTAAGCTTTGCAACGCTTGCTCAGCTCGGACAGTCGTATCACATTTTCCATTCTTCCTGTATAATACTGTTAGTCACTTTTGCACACTACGTGCTGTGATAAAGTTGATAAAGTCTAAAGTTGATCAGGATATAAAAGACAATACTGTTATG
Organism: Drosophila kuntzei; assembly: GCA_035042165.1. Lineage (NCBI taxonomy): Eukaryota > Metazoa > Arthropoda > Insecta > Diptera > Drosophilidae > Drosophila > Drosophila kuntzei. The sequence continues at coordinate 161,681 of JAWNLU010001789.1, forward strand.
AACTGCTTTTTTTCTCCGGCCGGCTGGCTCATCGGTTCTCGGAGAAGTCTCATCCCTGGCCCGCAGACTGTGCTTAGAGAAGTGTTGGTCCGCCTGTATATTTTTTTCTTCCCTGTTTTGCTGATGTTTTTTAGACCCCGTACTTAAAAAAAGTTTGTTTCAAAAAAAATGTGCGTAACAGGCAGAAGGAGGCGTGGCAGACCCCATAAAGTATATATATTCTTGATCAGCATCAACAGCCGAGTCGATATTGCCATGTCCGTCTGTCCGTCCGTCTGTATGAAAATCGAGATCTCAGAGACTATAAGAGCTAGAGACACCAAACTTGGTATGTAGGTTCATTTATATTGCAAGCAGATCAAGTTTGTTTTAGAATTTTGCCACGCCCCCTTGAACGCCCTAAAATCCAAATTTAAAATTTAATTTCTAAATTACAAGAACAATTTGCAAGCGAGAAACTGCAGATTTTCCATATATGAAGCGTAAGTAGTCCACGATCTGTGTAGAAAATTTCATCGCGATCGGACGGTAAGTAGCGAAGATATTAAAATAATAAGTTAAGCTGTTGAATTGTGTGAGGGTTGGCAGTAATCATAAATTAATACTTAGCAGAAAAATGCTGTTAACAAAGCTGAAATTAGGCAGACGAATGTTAGAGCGCTCCGTGGCGTACAGTGCTAAGTCGCTGAATTCATCTAATTTTATGCTATCACGCAGGTCGAAGGTTCGAATCCTGCCTCGGGCAAATGGTTTTTTTTTTTATTTATTAATGTTATATTGTCATGTCTTATTGATGTTATATTGACATATACATTAACATTTGATGTTATTATACAATTTTTAATTCATTTTTCAATAAGATTGATTAACAAGCAATTTTGCAATATATTATATGATGGCTCAACGGGTTGAGTCCCCATACTTTGTAATCCTATTTTGACATTGGGTTGCGGGTTCAAATCCCGGCTGTGTCAACTCCTTTTTTAAATTCAGCTGATTTTAGCTATTCGTCGTGTTCATAATCCAGCATGTTCGAGTATGGTCGACTGTATCGCGAGCGAAGCGAGCCGGGGGTAGGCGAACGAAGCGAGCAGGGGCGGAGCCCCCTTGTTTTTGCTGTAATAGAGATAGAATTATTTCCGAAATTATTGTTTTTTTAAGTATCGTAAGTCAGTAAAAGATCGTGAGTTGTTTCTGTTAGTGTTTGGTTAAGTTAGTTCTACTGGGTTTTGTTTACATTTTTGATCGTAGTGAGTTGTTTAGTCAGTAAGTCGAGTAAGTCCATATTTATCTTTAATCGTCGTATTTGTTAGATTCGGTCGTGTCACTTTTTGTTATAATTAAATTTGGTTAGTGTCAGTATTAGTGGGGGTTATTAGTGTTATTTATTATCCTTTATTACTACATTAGTGGAAAGTAGAATAATGGATAGCGTGACGAAGTCAGCAATTAATTTAGCAATTGTTCAGGCCCACGAGCCCTATCGGTATTCCTTGCAGTCAGGAATCAATGTGACCATGCAAGAGGAGATAAGAGCAGACTTCATGGAAATGATGGAACTCATCAATGAAGAGCTCAAGCCTGAAGGATGTAGCTCGGTACACGGAAGTGTAGCATCAATGCCTCCAGAGTTGGCTATACCAAACTCGGAGACGATAGTTGCCATTTCGAAGAGCCGGATGCCAGAAAATCGGGATAAGAATGTTACCGATTATTCGTCTAGTTGGCAATTATTGATCACTGATCCACCGGCGATCTATGGACACTATTCAAAAGGGTATAAAGTCTCAGACGAAGGAGGTATTGTGGTTCACGGATGTGCGGGACCAAACCTTTTATTGGAAGTCCGGCGTATAATCCCAGAGTTCTCGTGTTATTCAGGAGTAGGGTCATGTCGTGGGTGAGTTATGTACATGTTTTATCGTTTGTTCCAGCTCGATGTGTTTGTTTTTGTATGTATTTATATTATCGACATAGTCGATATATTGGTTATTTATTTAAATTAGGCATAGTCGATAGATTTATGAATTGTTTTAAAATATAGGTATCGATAGGTACTGGCAGATATGAAAATTCGGGATGTGTGACGACCCTGTAATTTAGATCGGGGAGAGAGGACGAATGGGGAGACACTGGCAGCAACGGTTCTGCGAAATTAAGGAAAGAAGGAATAGAAGAATTTTTCAAGACCACGTTGCTGCCAGAGAGAAAGGAGGAGTTCGACTTTGACAGCGGTCAGGAGTAGTTGCCTTTGGCAAGCGGCCAACATTCGTGTTCAGCTACTGTGCCGCTCCAGAAACGTCTGGTCGTCTTATGTGCCGCGCGTGATTCCACACAGACCCTGCGCCGTGGAAAATATTCTACGCTGTGATAGACTCGGAGACGGGCAGCCGATCATTCTCAAAGCAGAGAGCAGCAGATCAGGGATCTGGAGAAACGTCCAGGAGAGTCCACTAGCAGCGTTGTATAGTCTGGAGTCGTTCACTGGTATCAATCAAGCATTGAGAGAGTCCGTTCCATAAGCCCGCCACACGATCGTGGCCGCAAGAGAAGACGCGTGACGTCATTAAAAGTCTGTCCCCACAAAAAAATAAGCAACGTTTGGTCTTACCACGTTCATGGCATTTATTGACACAAACAAGAAGAGGAATTGTCAAACAAAAACATTAAAATAAAAACTTATGAAGAGATAAAAAGGATCTTATGAAATAACCTAAATATAGAAAATTAAATGTAAACTTGTTACGACTCGGCTTGTTTCTCTGGGGGCAACGCTGGCTAGCTCATCATCCCAGGGTAGGGTTGTTAACCAGTGCCCGCCGAGCGCACAATCACAATCATCGATTCCGTCTTCTCAACGATTACACACAAAACACAACACAACATCGATACCAACAAAAACATCGGACACACTTATCGGCAGCTTCGCTCTTATACTGCAGCGTACCCGCCCTTCCTGTGGCGGCAACATTCAAATTTAAATTTCGTGGCGCCACCCAACAATGTTTATGACGACTACCCTACTCCATGACGATGCGATCCCCCTCCCTCAGCAAAACTTAAGCACTCATTATTTTTTTTTCAATTCACTTAATATTTATTTATAATTTAGGCTTATCATTATAATTTTTAATTCAGCAAAAAATATAATTATGTATTTGTCTATTTTCGTTTTGTGTTTTATTTTCAATTATCTTGTATTCCCTTTTTTTTCTCCTATTATCTCTCCCCTTTCTTTAATTATTATTATTTAAATTTTTTTTTTTAATATTTTAAACAGAATCGAACAGGGACTCCTTATATCCCTACAGAGCTCTGGGGGCAAATATATAGGGTCCTGTGAATAAATGTGTATATGTGAATATATGTATAAAAAAATTAATATGGACGGATGGCGGAAATAAAAAAAAGAGGATCAACAAAAGAAATACGAAAATAATAAATAATATATAATTTAACGAAAATATCGAAATAAACAAAAATTGAAATAAACAAAAGCTAAAGAAAATATATCAGAATTGAATAAATTATAATATTGAATTGAAATTTCCAAAATAATAAATAATCTTTTAGATAATAAATAAATAAATAATAATAAATTAATAAACAATAATATATAAATGACGTTACGTTAACAAAATAAACAAAAGAGAACCAAACTTTACACTAACCAATAGAATAAATTAAATAAACAATTAATTAAATATATTAGCGCCAATCCAGTCCGGGACCAAGGGGACGAAAATAAATGCGGGATACAGCTCACCCAATGCAGTTGGCGCATGACGTCACCACTGCTGTGTTGCTGGACGCAGCCAGATTCCGCTGCCACTGGCAGTCAAATGGCTCGCCAGTTGATTGTTCGTCGTCCATTTGTTTTATGTTCAATTAATGTTGTTTTGGCGCGACGCACGTTTTATTGCTTATTTGTTGTATTTGTTGTATATA